>JAUKPP010252078.1:0-22782 GCA_032273245.1 Phyllaplysia taylori
AGAGAGAGAGAGAGAGAGAGAGGGAGAGAGAGAGAGAGAGAGAGAGAGAGAGAGAGAGAGAGAGAGAGAGAGAGAGATTGCAACAGAGAGAGAGAGAGATAGGGTGACAGAGAGAGACAAAGAGAGAGAGAGAGAGAGAGAGAGAGAGAGAAAGACAGTGGCAGAGAGAGAGATAACAGACAAGACCTTATGTTGTAAACTGTTCCTCACCAGATTAAAAGAGAGAGAGTAAGAGATAACAGGCAAGTCCTAATGTTGTAGACTGTTCCTGACCAGATCAAAATACCTTTTCTACTCAGTGAAGTAAAAATGCGTGTGAATGTCCAGGATTATTTGTAGTCTACACAAGAAAGCAATGACACTCTAAACATAAGTTATCAACTGATCATGACACCAAATAATTAAAGAGTAATATCTCCTAATTTTTGCAATATCTGCAAAATTCGTATCTGAAATAATGAAACATAATAAACTTTCCATTTTTGCAAAAATTCTACTAACCTTTATGCATCGGAGAATGTAATTGAACGTAGGCGATTCATCAATTACATCTTCCAAGACATTGCTGAAAACCTGAAGGCGGTGAAAGTTTGGTCCAATACCATTCAAGTTCAGGTCCTCCAGATCCTGATTCATGCAGGTAGAAAGTACATAGAAGGGATATTACGCTAAAGGGAAAAAACCCCAAACTAGAACAGAGAAAAGAGGGTGAGAATTATAAGATCATATGAGGAAGTTTCCAACTATTCTCAAAGGCTACTTTTCCGTGAGAGCATCTTTTTAAGTGGCTACCTATATCCTTGATCATCAGGTATTACAAAAGTTACATAAATGTGTTACTGTCACTTTTTAACTTCATCCATTTGCCTCCTGTTCAATTACTTTCACACGGTGTAAATTGGATGTTTCTTGAGTTTTATGAAAACTTCCAAAGGTTTGAAAGACTTGCATTTCCCTACAGATAAATAAGAATTCCAGTATTTGAACCAAAACAACTCTAGTGATTTGAAATATAGCTGGGACTAAACACCAGAAAAGGACTAAATATTTTGTTTGTTTTGAAGACTTCAGATGGCTCTTTTAACAATTGGGCAAGTTGATTCATTCTTGAGTGACAACGTAATCCAAAAGAATGCTTGCTGTACCACTAATCAACATTGTCCTTAAACTTAATAAAATAACAATACCTGCTCAAGTTTGAACTCATGATGTCTTGCAGCTTTGTCCCCTGACAAAATTTTTTGCTCCGTCAGTTCTTTCTTCCTCAAGACAGTTGCATCAAAAGCTTTCATTCTCCGATACTGGTCTTTCCTGGTGATACCTAAATTGTAAATAAACAAAACAACAAACAATAAAAATATAAAAATATTGATTCCACATTATATCATCCTGGAAATAAACACTTGAAAAGAGCTGTAAAGAAACAAAACAAACAAATTTAGTTTAAAATGTTTGAAAAAAGAACATGCATTCCATCTCCACTTTACTTCTTATTTTTTACTGGGTTTGCATCAACTTTTACTCCCATGAAGTATTCACCAGAGTCTGTCGTTCACATAATGGTTGGGCTCTTTGACTGTATAACACAAGGGACAGGAGTTTGATCCCTTTTTGACAAGTCTCTTCTGGAATGTAGTATCTCTCTCAGCAGAGATTTAAAGAAGTGGATGAGTAGTTAAGTGACGGACAGTACACATGTGAGCCATAATAGTGTGCACACCTGGGTCTTTCTTTAGTAAATCATTTAATGAATTGCAGGATCTTGGACAACTTAGTTCCTTCAAAGAGGGATCTTAGGAATAACTTTTTTAAAGAATTCAATTTTCTGAAAACTGGAACATTATGCAACTTGGGGCCATAGTCTTTAGGTAGTCTATAGATAACTACATCTGGGATGTTAAAGGAATTTTCTGAAAATAACTGAAAAATTTATGATGAAGTTGCAGCTTCAAACAAAAAGATAGTAAATAGAAACAACTAAACCGACATCTGTGGTGCAGATGGCGTGAATATGAGGCCCACATGGGGCAGTTGTTTGACTGAGTATACCTTTATCTTTCTGTTGTAACAGTGTATGTCTCAGCCTGGGTTAGCCTGACAGGCAGGATCAAAATAACTCATCTCTTAAATGACCTGACAGTGATGATAGCCAAACCTTACCAGACACAACTAATTATGGTGGCTAAGCAGAAAACAAGGAGAAATAATTGGTTGTCTTCCTTCTCTTCAATGGAAATAACAAACATGGAATCTCCCTCCCTTTCAACTCTCATCCTCCCTCCCCCCCCCCTCCCTCTTTCTTTCACCTCTCCTTTCTCCTCACCCACCCCCTCTCCTCTCTCCTCCGCTCCCCCCTCTCCTCATTCCCCTCCACCAGAAATGCTGCATCCCTAAAATGAAAAGACAAATATTACCTTTACTGTGCATAGGGACAAGAGAATAGTTGAAAGGGATGGGGGACATCAGATCCGATCGCTTGGACAGAAACGAAGTCTGAGATGTATACATGCTGTCCCCAGCAACAGGCATTTTGTCTTCTATACTGCTCCCTACCCTTGGCCTTCCCCCACCTCTTGATGCGGGCATCATCAATTCTTGAGGTGGCAACTCCTCTATTAGAACTCCATCCTCAAGTTGTGAATAGACGGATTTTGGAGTATGAGATGGTATTTCCCCTGATTCATCTTCTTCCTTTTCATCTGCAGGAACCAATCTGAAGAAAGAAATAACGAAGTAATAATATAAAAAGACTTTTCATTACAGACAGAAGTGAGTAAAAAGTAGTACATATTTTATGTGTTATACCCATTTCTTGCTGTAGAAAGCGCTAGGCCTCTAAAATCAAACTTCTCATCACATGTTTTGCCTCCCTTAGACAGGGTACCTTATTGTGTGTGGCCCTCTGGGAACAAAAGTTTTCTGTGCCTTAGAATCAAACTGTTTCAATGGAATAAAGTACCTCACATGTGGGGTCCTCGTAACAAGATTAAACACACTCTATACTAAATAAAGTAAACTAGATGATTTTGCAATATTTTAGATAGACAAAGCATACGTAGACAACACAGAAAACTTTTTTGCATTGTCAAGTTTTCTGAGTGTAATAGAAAAAAAAACACCTATACATTTTACATACACATGCCAAAGTGGTACCCTGCAAATAGAAAACAAAAAAGAAAAGAAAGAAGTAATAATTACAGAAATCATTCTTTTAACAAAAAATGGGTTTTAAATGTACCAGTATGTATCACAAGGTGAAAATGGCAAGTTACCTGTATCTCACTTCTGGAGTCTTTGGAACCTTTGACTTTTCAGGGGGAAGAACACCAGCTGTCCCCAAGCTGAAGTCATAGAGAACATCTTTTGGGGTTCCCTTCTCTGACTTCGCTCTAGGCTTATGCTGTGGCTTGGAGGCCTCTTTCAACTTGATGTCTTTAGTATTTGCACTGGCCCATGGTTTGCGATTCAACGCTATAGGAGCTTTCAGCAAGACCGATTCATTTAGATGGCCCCCTGCAAAATCTTTGATGTCTTTCTTTTGTTTCTCTTCTGCATCATTGAGGATGGTCTTGATGTGGTGACTCAAAATAAATTTGAACGCCATCTTCAAGAATCAGTATCAGGTCAGCAGGTAGGAAATCCTTGGAGAAATGAAAAGAAGATTATGTGGTTGTGTGGATTTTTTAATGGTCTATTCCTTATTGTTTTTTGCGTAGCAGTTGATGTGTGGTAGATGTCTTGTTGCCTCGGCGCATCTAATGATGTCATAGCATGAGTATTTGATTTTCTGACCAATCGTCTTCAATTTGTTGAGCTGCAAAGTGTTCGATCAAGGATGTTAACAACAAATACAGGGGCTCCCCAAGACTGCGTTCTTTCTCCTGTCCTATACACCCTCTACACCAATGACTTTACTTGTGACCATCCAAATACGCATCTCATAAATGCTCAGCACATTCATTAGGATTTAGATTAATTAGTACTAGTTTTAAAAAAGTTTTAAAGAGATTGTCCCAGTTTTGATGTCTTCTTTGGAATAGCATTGAGAAATTAACATTACTCCCAGCACAGACCCAAAATATGTGACATGATGACCTGTAGTAATGCAGATATATGGTCATTTTGAACTATGACTTGACTTTTGCTACTGCACAACATGGTTTTTCTCAATATCCAACAACAAAGAATGTTTTTAATTTTTTTAAACTATACTATGGTCACTATGCCTATGCACCATCGACTATGCTATGACTTTGACTATGACTGATATAAATGATAATAATATTCTTGGTTTCAGTGAAGTTTACATTACTGAAATGAAAATAATTTTGCATTGATGTAGATGATACGACGACGATACGACACCAATAAGTAATAAAGTTATAAAATAGCTCTTTGGTGTGGACACAAGTACACATAGGCTACATTAAAAGTTCTAATAGATCTTGATGAAAAATGGAGTCAGAGGGTGGATGAGAGTCTTCCTCACTCATAATTATAATATTAATAGTAGGCTAATAGCATCTAGGTTGCCCCAGTTTTCACCCACCTAAGATCGCGTAGGAATACACAGTTTAACACAAGATTCCCATTAGGTGGGCGAGATTAGGCACTGGGCGAAAATAGCAGCACAAAAGATAATAATAGTAATACTATCTATACTATAGTCACCACAACTAGTCCTCTGTCGTAATGACCGTAACTGAAGTTAAAGGAAGTATGTATGATCTTTCCAGGAGCCAAAATGCAGAAAGAAGAAATTTCTTCGTTAACTTTTATTGTTTGTTCGAGGATTTCTAGATAAATACCTTCTCGTTGATCTCAAATCATCGTATAAATTTGATTATTGCGACTTTGAAAACAACCATGGTCGCCATATTGTAAATTTTTCAGGTTTCTACGGTTACACAAAAGAGCTAATGTAAGGGAGACAATTCAGGCAAACTTGACCTCCCAACCCGAATGAGCATCCCACAGACGCTAAATCTGATATGGATATATATATGCCATTGAGATCAACAAGCTTATGAATCAAAAGAGGGAATTAAAAGCTAAAAATATATCTGTTCATTTCGCTCCATTACCAAACAAAAGACCTACAATACCAAACCCACTACTTGCAATTACAGTCATAATTAAATTATCGGGAAAACCCAAACAAGATCTGAGTAAGTTGTACGGGAGTGAAAAAATATGGCTTTTTCCATTCTCTCAAATTCTCAGATTATCCCTCGACAAGCCAACTGAATCAACCTATGGATTTTCTTAGCCTCATTCCACATGCACGAGTTAATCCAGTCTTTCTTTCATCGACTTGCTTGAATTTAACTTGAGAGCACAATTATTATGACCACATCTATTATGCGAATAATTTTTGGGACGACATTTATTTTTAGCTCTAGTTTTCCAATTTTCCAGCTGCAAATACATGTATTTCCCAAAGAATTTGGAAAGAAAATAAAGAATGATAATGCATGACGAGAATGAAAAATCTTCTACTATGGTAACTTTTCAGTGTCAGCTTATCTGTGTACTCTTTATAAACTGTCATATGTGGCCACACGTAATGAACATTATGGCTATGGGGTCTAGATCTAGATCTAGATTCTAGATCCAATTGTGTGACAGCAATGGCAATAGGACTGATTTATATTGAATTGTGCTGCAATTTTCCAGTGCCAAATCTCGCCCACCAAATGGGAATCTAATCTAGTGTTTAACTGTGTATTCCTACGCGTTCTTAGGAGGGCGAAAATTGGGGCAACCTAGATTTATATAGCGTATGTAAGAACTGAAAAATATTTCATCAACATTACATAGGCCCTAGATCTAGACATTGTAACTTTATGCATTGATTATATTATTTCATAACCAATACAGGGTCAATTTGGGTTAAAAAAACAGTGGGATAGATCACTAACCTCGCTCATACTTTGTACTGGTCAGCAAGGGATTCACTCGAAAGGACAAGCGAAAGGGTAAAATATTGACAGGAAGTTTACTTTGTGTTCCAGGACTAGCGCTTTTCTGTTTCAGCCTTTTGAAAACATATAAAAGCTTTAGACGGAGACTAGCATTCCATGTCAATTAATTGCTTGCAAGATGAAGAGCTGACACGATGCGATAGACAACGAATTTCTTTAAAAAGTTAAAGAAAGAAAAAAAAATGAAAAGAAAATTTAAAAATTAAAAAAAAAAAAAGAAGCCCACCACGAGATTCCAACCCGTACACTTAGCAACTTAGGTTTCGTAGCTGAAGACGCTGACCACTGCACTAACCACCCTCGTGACCAGTGGAGGCCCCGATCTGTTCTCGTTCAAACTATACTGGCTCGCTGCGTTTCAAATAGCACGGGGTAGGCTATTCTCAATGCGGCGTTTGATACAGGTACACTTCATAAATCAAAACCAAACCCTCCCCAAGGATGTGTTTTGTCTCCAGTTTTGTTTACACTGTACACAAATGACTTTCAGATTAATAACAACAACATCAAGTTAATAAAGTTTGCAGACAACTCCACTATACAACTTTACAAGGGCTGACATTCACTGACACAATGATGAAACAACATACCGGCGCTGTGGTGTATTGGTTAGGCTCTTCGCCTTGCAAGCGGGAAGGCCCTGGATCGATCCCCGATCGCGGACGATCTGGGTTTTTTTCTGCTGGTATTTTTTACCTCTCAGTCGGGGTTGGCCCTGACAGGCAGGGTCGAAGTAGCCTATCTCTTAAATTTATGACCTTACAGCGTTGCAGGGGAAGTAAAACTGGTAACCAAACCTACCAGCTTCACTATAAACCAGATCTACTTTTAGGCAAGAAAGAACTAAAGCACTTATAATATATTTCAGAAAAAAGAAACTGCCCCTACAGCCACTCTAAATAGAAAACATTTCCGTTTAGCAGGTATCAGACTATAAATATTTAGATGTCTGAATAGACAATAATAAAGTAGACTGGCGGGTCCACACTTCTCTCCTGCACAGGAAGGTGAACAAAAGAATGTTTTATTCTCAGGAAACTGTCCATTTTATTCCCTCTACCATCGAAAGTATAATCACATTTTGCTTAAAATCATAAGATTTGGCAGAAATACAAGACAACAAAAAAGATTTAAAAAAAAAATAAAAAAATTATAAGAAAACCCAGTAATATCTCATTTTCATTCCATCACTTGAATGATTTGTACCAAATATACTCCACCAGAAATATTAGTGTCATTGTTTCAGATTTACAACACCCATTACACTTTCAAAAGAAGTAAAAGTAGCAGTGGTAATCTTTCGTGATAGACACTATAAACCAAACAAAACTTAGCATTTTTGTGACTGCAAAGGAAAATAGAAGTAGTTGATCCTTCGATGGAGAGCGACCCCCAGGAGTCAAAGATTGCCGGTAAAAACCGGCATTGCCGGTAATTTGATCGAGATTTGACTTGCCGGCAGGATTTTTTAGCCTGTTATCTGTTATTTGTGTCACTGACTGGCAGCAATTTGTACAATAAAACCTCTGTGTGTAAGCCTACATAGTCTGGTGTGCTATGCTATATCCGGCCAGCAATTCTTGCTACTTTACTTCTACCTCGCTTTCACTAATAACTTCATCTTATATGTTATTTAATCAAAAGTACAGTACAATTTTCTGAGGACAATAATCTGCATCAGGATGTGCAGGTTTTTTTTGCGTGATAAGGTGTTTGTTGCAGGTTTTTTCATTTATGTCAGCTTTGACCCCAAGCGACCCCTCGATGGAGCCTTGACTCTAGACGACTCTAGTAAGAGCCAAAGTAGGCTAACTCAACTTATTGTCTTTAATAGAACCTAAAGCGTGACCCTTGATCAATTTGGGCTAACTGTAATGGGGGCATTCATTAATCAGCTCGATATATTGTTTCAGTTCTTTGATTCGCACACTTGATGACCTCGGACATGAACAGTCAGAACAGCTGAACTCGAAGACAGGGGAGTGGGGAGAAATCTGCTCATCTGTAAGAAATTCAAGTATCTCTTTGCCGCAGCATGGGGAATTCACACAGCATGGGTATGTTGATAAATGATATTGATAATATTATAAATGCAACGCTGATTAAACTGTTTCCTTCAATGTCTATGTGGAATAGATGGAAGGACTTCTGTAACAGGCGACCAAGACTCTTCTTCAAACTCTACACCTAAGACTCTAGGAATGCATGAATTATGTGATAGAGAGTATGTTAGCCTATTCACTATCCTGTCTTGTCTAAAAAAAAAAAGTCTTGACTTCGAACTGCTTATTTATGTAATAGTAATAGTCCTGTTTCAAACATTGCCCCTCTTCCTTTTGGTTATCATGGATCTCACTCCAACTCTTCCATGCATGTATAGCTTCCTTACTTTTTGTATTTTTCATATTTTGCAGCAACTGATGTTCCAATACGTGTTCTTCAAGCAGAGATAGCGGGGCTCAATCAAGGTATGGGAACGTTACAGTGCACCAAGTCTCTTCCAAAGTGATAGGAGCATAGTTGAATTTGTTACAGCAAAAAAATTATAGATGTACATGGTGTAAGACAAGTAGGGGTTGATCCATGTCAAGAAATTTTCCAAGCAAGACCAATCGATCCAACTGATTTGTGCTCTGAGGATCAAATGGTAATATGGGGTTTGTATGTTGTGCACTCACTGGTGTAGCGTCCATAGCTCTATCTTTTTGACCGCCTGAGAGTCATATCTTATTTTCTCTTACTTTACGCTGTTTCCTCCTTTTCTTGAAAAAGTTATGTTGTACGTTTACTTCACGTTTGCTTGCTCTTCACCAGGGAGGGCCCTTCGCCCCTGTGTGCACTTGTTTTGCTATTGGTAGTTGCAATAAGGACATAAGCTGTTTTGTTCTAAAGTATCAGAACTGAGCTCTCAAATAGAATGGGAAGGGTAAGAATTCTTGTTTAAAGAGCATTGTAGGGATGGTGATTAGTCTTTTCTGTGCCATGAGGTCACTCCTGAATATGTCTTGCGATTATCTACATGAGTCGTACGCCTATATTGCAGATCCTCAAGTTGAGAAAAGCCAGGTGTAAAGTAATTTTCGATTGCATGAACTTATTTCCTTCTTATAGCAATATAAAATCTGCTTTCATATCCCAATGCTTTAACTTTAGATTTTTGGAAAAGTGCATTTTAAAATCTACATACATGTTTGATTAGGAGCAATCACAAACAACACATTGCACAACTTAAAACAATTTTCCTCCCTTATTCCGTTATTGTCTTTGAACATGTACTTTGATTGGCAACTTAAAACAATCAACGAGAATCTCTGCAAGTTGTTGCCATTTTTTCATTTCAATTTTGCTACCAACAACTCCATATATAGCCAAAATATGACTTATATTGACTGTTTGCATGATATATGAAATTTGCTTTGTGTCATTCACAGGTGAATCCTGTGAAATGGAAATCCTCCCAGAAGGACACTGGGATGACTGCGATGATGGGTTTGAAACTGACTGTCTGGACCTGTACAGGAGGTGCAGAAAGAAGTCAGAGCACGATCGTTTCATACCAATATGCTCATTTAGGCTGGAGGATCTACCAGTAGCTGTGAGATATCCCACGATTTTTAAGCTCATCAAAGATGTTGCAGGGATTACAGTCAAGCTGAAAGTACGATACACATCGAAAGACAGACCAAAACGTTTTCGCTGTGCCAAAGGCATGAGAGTAGGTACTGGCTATGTGGACAGAAAAGGGTCGTTTGACCAGTGGTCAGGTAGTGTTGGCACTACTTTCATTATTCAAACAGCTGCTCATGTCGTATTCGATAACCAAGAAGCTGAGCATACAGTAGTGGAGTTTTTCTTTGATGATGACGATGACCGCTCAGGTGTTGTGAAGGCAAGGGGAGTGAGAATTTTAGGAGAAATTGATAAGGAGAAGGACTACTGCCAATTTATTTGCCAGCTTTACAACAGCCATGAAGGTGACAAAGTTACGAGACGACTGAGACAAGATGAGGATTATTCGACTGACAATGGCCCAATGCCCCGGAGCATAGACCTGGCCTGGTGTGTTTCACACCCCCATGGCACAGCTCAGAAAGTCTCTATTGGCGCCACTAAGCTGATTAAAATCAAGAAGCCGGCTTTCAAGAGTGGCATTTTCAAAATGCTTCTCTACAGCTGTTGTTTTCTCTCAAATATTAATGAAAAGAAAGTTTTCCATTTTTACTTCAACGAGATGATCTGTCTGGAAATTGAGGATTATTTTACTCCCTCATTTGTTTCCATGATAGTGCGTCACAAAGCTTCTATCCTGTCGCATTTAGAGGCTAAGGGATTAGTGATTCAGCCAACTGGCAGTGAGAAAAGGCAGATTCAGACAGAGTTTCAGCAACAGCTCTATAATTGCAAAATGCAAATGGAGGAAAAATTTGCAGAAATGGCAGGACACCAAAGTTTAAACCATGTGCAGGAGAAAGTTTTGAAGATGCAGATTCTCAAGGAAATTATTGACAATCTTGGAGTGAAATTAAATGCCCCTGATGCATTTGTTGATCAGCAAAAGAAATTGTTTGAAGAGATAATTTTGAAAATTGCAGAGACTGGTTTTGGAAGGCAACTTCCTGTGAGCGCAGTGTCTACCATAGATTCCACCACATATTCAGTGCCAACTTGTCCAGGAAGCTCAGGGGCGCAGGTGAATGCTATTGTGCTCAATCCATCAGGTTTTAAGTTTTTCTCAGCAACTCACTCTTTTGGAGGCAGTGTTCTCGGCAACAGAAGTGGATTTGGATCTTCTTTTTCAATGTAGGATCTGCAGTCTTAGTACTTATTCACAGCATGATGTCCCTTTAGAAATGCTTCATTGAGAGGGGCGGGGGGTGTAACTCTTTGCTAATTGGCCACTGGTGTCTTGAAGTACGGTACATGTCATGCTTTTGGTACATCATGTAGAACTGATGTCTGAATCAATGGCAGTAGTGCAATGTCGAGTAAGACAAGGTTCTCCAAAAGTCGGCCAAATGTTTTTCTCACAATTTAAAGGATAGACAGTGTATATGTGTGCTAATTTTTGTTTCCTCTAGCTTGCTTTGTTTTCTTTTTACATTAGTTCTGATTGTTAGTTTTACATCCCTTATGATGCTGTAAGGTCATTTAACAGACAGATTACTTTGACCCTGCCTGTCAGGGCCAACCTGGACTGAAAAGAACAGATCCCAGCAGAAGGACCTAGATGCTCATCCTCATTTGGAAATCAAGCTCAGGTCTGCTGCATGATAGCAGACATTGGTCTGTTTTCAGTGAGATCTGCAAGTATTTACAGTGGATCTAGTTCAAAGGAGTTTAGTTTGACTCATGGTTGTTTTCAGCTGCTTTTTTACAAGATATTCAATTTACAGTGTGATATCAATCTAATGTATGTGCAATATTTGTCATATTAGATGAATGTGAATCCATCCCTGTACAATTGTTGACTTTTGCTTGACTTTTTTTGTTTTACTGTTTACCCTTTTTTGGATACTGTTTGTTCATTGTAATTGTACTCATGAATAAATAATATATGTAACATCAACATGATCCTTTCAATATGGCCTAACTCAATTTTTGGACCTTCTGAGATAATGGGGAAAAACTGATTTTGCCCAATTACATGTTACGAGAAAAAAGATAATGGAAGTATTAAATGTTAGCAAAACGGCCTGAACAAATGCAATTTACCAAATGATACACTGTGATGTGGGAAATTACACAATGGGCGTATTACATAATTGCCGAAGTCGGACTTCAGCCATTTTGGAAGCACCATGATATGTGCTTCCAGTCTACATTTATACACAATTACAAATGATATAGCTACTTTTGGCTATGTTTACCTCAAGATATATTACTCTTTTTTGTTTTCTTTCTGTTTTTTTAGGGGGGGATCTATTTTGGGCCTTTGTATTGAGAACTTTATACCTAAAGAGGTTTTCTTTACTCTGTGGCTCATCCTGGTCCATTTATGACTTGTGCATGATACTCATTATGCTATTACCATTACACATTTTTGCATGTGATTTACATTTGTCAGATTTGAAGTAATGGATAGATCTGAGTGAAATAAACACATTATCAGAATTTTTGTTACTGTATAAATTGCGTTGCTGATGTGTATCTGAAAAAGCATCAATGTCACTTAAGCCTACCTTTGCAGTCACCTCTCAACTGTGGTCATCTGTAGTAATGGCCACTGCTCTGTGACTGTGACACCCGTGACTGATAGGTTAACGAATCCCAGCAGAAAAACACAGATTGTCCGCACATGGAATCAAACTTGGGTCTTCTGCATGATACTTGAGGAGTCTAACTGGTTCACTTCAGTCAGGGTTGCTGCTGAAATGCTGAGGTCATGATAATAATCACTGGGTGGAAAGTTTATGTTTTATGTAAAGCTAATTTTTCCAAACCATAGGCCCTATAGTATACTAAATATTCTCTATGAAATGTCGTCACAAAAGTAGGCAAGATGTTTTAAGAAGTCAAACTATTGAGTTCATAAGCTTTTGGCGATTGCCATCAGCCAATTAATACGGAAATTAGCAGTTGTGTCATTCAGCTTTCAGCTAGAACGTAAACAACCGTTGTGATTATTAATATTGCCCCTAAAACATTTTACGACATTGCCTACCAAACATGTATAGGCCAATTAGGCCTCAAATGGATTTCGTGACTTACTTGACTAACACCCTTGCGCTCCGTCTGCAACATAGGTCATCCACCAGACAATTCCAACAATGTTTCGTGAAACTGCTTCTATCTGTGGCCAGGTATCCTAAGGGCGGGATTTCTGCCACAGTAGACCTTCTTCAGGTTGAGTTTTGTTCCATGTGCCTTTCTGTCTTACAGGGACTTAAAACAGCCAGATCAATCAATCATAATAATATGTAGTAACACTCAAGCTGTGGCGTACAGTATGAATGTCAATCGTGTCGCTTTGTTGTAGGATTTTCATTTACTCCATTCACGAGTGCTTGGCCCACAAGTTTGTCAGAAGGAGAAAGAAAGAGAGGGGAAGTTTTGGTTTGGTTACCAGTTTTACGTCTCCTGCAACACTGTAAGGTCATTTAAGAGATGGGCTACTTCAACCCTGCCTGTCAAGGCCAACCCGGGCTGAGAGGGAAAATATCCCAGCAGATCGATCCAGGGTCTTCCCGCATGCAAGGCGAAGAGCCTAACCATTACACCACAGCGCCGGTAAGAGAGGGGAAGAATGATAGAGAAGATGGTAGTGATTTTTTATGTGCTTACCAGTTTTACTTCCCTTGCAACGCTGTAGTTTATTTAAGAGACGGGCAGCTTCAACCCTGCCTGTCAGGGCCAACCTGGGCTGAGAGGGAAAAAGTCCCAGCAGAAAATAACGCCGATCGTCCGCAACCGGGATTGAACTCGGGTCTTCCACATGACAGACCTCGTTACTGATCAAGGGGATGTAACAAAGGTACACATATAATCGTCCCCTAATTTTTATTTTTATACAGTTGCTTCCCTTGATTCATTAATCTCGTAATTATAGTCTGATCCAAAAATTGTGGAGACGTTTGAGATGGTACAGCCAAATTTTGTTTTTTACTTCTCTCATTTCCCTAGCCATGATTAAAGTTTGTGAGATCATTGCTGGACAGGGGTGATATATCAATAATCACTCCGATTGTTTTTGTTTTACGTAAACAGAATGACCCCAGCTCATTTTCAATAAGACATTCTCAAACTCAGAGCCTGTCCTCACTCACGGACTCCAGCTCTAAAACCCCATGAGTACAAAAACTCTGTCTGACCACATTAAGAAATAATATAGATTTTTGCTATAGTGTGTTCCAAAATGTTTGGACTATGGTAATATTTTATGAGAGCATTTTTCCAATACACGGTATCTGCATTCTGGGAACTTCTGAGAAAATCAACCTTTTCGCTTGCCTGATTAATATCTCACATAGCAAAATATTTTTCATAGTTTTGAAAATAAAGGTAAATACGGCGTTTTGCACTAAAAAATTTGAGAACAAAATTCTATGAAATAAACATACAACTTGTGGCGCTAATTCTATTTTCAACGAAAGTGCAAATACCAAGTTTTGGGAAAAAGCTCTTCATTAGTGAGATTTAAGAGAGCAGACCTATTTAAAACAACAACAAAAGGAAATATACTTGTTATAAACTTTTTTTTTATTAAAAATCTTTCATTCATCTAAAGTTTGTGAAAAAACACATCATGTCATATTCACATCATTATAGCCCAAATACTGATTATGAATTTTGCATGGCCGACATGTTGAGACTTAGCAATATTAAATCTAAAAAAATGACTATTTGACTCAAGAGTGACTTTGCAAACTATAAGTGGAGTACCCTGATCGCATCATAATGATGAACAAGATTGTATGAGATTCTGAACAAAAATAGTTCTTTGTCCACTCAAGATATTTTTATGTAGAGATCATGTCATTGAATTATTACGTTCCTTTGTTGCTCCGATAATGATAGTACATAGCTCAAGTAGATTTTTATTGACTGATGAATAAATAAATGTTTTTCCGTCAACAGTATCACAGCACACATTGTATCAGAGTTCAGTACATGTACATCAATAATTTAAGTTGACAACGTTTGAAACTCTATACACAGAGGCATCCCTGTAAACTGCTGTAACTCGTGTTTGAAAAAAAGCACAAGCTTGTGGTGTCATAACTTTACATCCCTTGCAACACTGTGAGGTCAGTTCAGAGACAAGGTACTTCAACCCTGCCTGTCAGGGCCAAACCGGGCTGAGAGGGGCAAATCTCAGCAGAAAAGCACAGATGATCATCTGCATGTGGGTCGAACTCAGGTCATCTGCATGACAAGCGAAGACCTTAACCATTCACCACAGGTTCCTTTTGAAGAGCTTTATGTCAGGACACGATAAAGGACTAAGCCAAAATAAAAAAATTTGAGTAGATGTCACTGTTGTATTCAAGACCGAGACTGGAATATATTAAAATGTACTAGAAACTATGATAGAAGCAATTATTTTCTCATGTAAAATTCATTCTACACATAAGCAAATAACTGCACATATCTCAGTTTGACAAAAACGGATAAACAGAATTTTGTCACAAAATCCTTCAACTTCAAGCTTCTTCATTTTGAATAATTTGCCCATGACTTTCTAATGTTGAAGTTTAACAAAAGTAGAACAGAATTAGATTTAGAAGTGTAGTATACTAATTCATAAAAACTCTACAATAAAAAATTTTGTCCAAAACTTTCTGACTATAACAATTGAAATAAATAATATATTTGAAGTTTATAATGCATGCAATTTTAGGAAATGTACAATTGAAGAGCAATTTCCAAAACTGGGTGTTTATGTTCTGGTAACTTCAAAGAAAAAACACTTTTCCCATGCCTGAAAAACCATCACATAGCAGCATGGATTCCTAATCAAGTGTTGGGGAATAGATGAAGCCGCAAAGTTCAGCTGGCATCAAACTTCAAGAACAAAAGTTTTTGAGATCGATAAAGTTACCAGAAGTGACAACCTCCGTTTTTAACGAAAGTGCAAACACTGATTTTGGAAATGGCTCCTGAATTGCAGATTTCAACAGGGAGTCAAAAACTTATCCAACCAATTTCAAATTAAAACGAAAAAATTAAATAAGTTTTACCATTATCACATTACATGGAAATTTCACAGCCAAGTTAATAATTTTTTTCCCCCTGTTTACATGACACAAATAAATAGTCTTTGGAAGCACATAATATACAAATGAGTCATGTATTGTTGTCACTGAGTGACAAAGACAGAGAGCAGTCCATATTTCCAAACATCTGACACGTATGCCCTAGATGGTGACCCTCTGGTGGATGCTGAAAACGGACCATCATTATATTTATATTTGGACCGAAAAAGGCCAGCTCCTTGCCTTAAGGGAGAGCAAACTGTTATAACTCTTTGGTGGATTGCGTTGAAAGGAGTCATATATAGCGGAGCCCGGGCTTATTTTGTGTAGAGGGATTGTGCTTTGACCCGTGCCTGTAATGGCAAAACAAGGCAGGAAGGGATCCTGTATCCCAGCAGGTAAATAGATGAAAGAAAAACATAAGTGCTCTCTGCAAAATTGTTATACAGTTTTAAAATGACAATTGGTGATAGTGGTTGTTTGAGTTTTATGCCCCTTGCTTTTAACACTGTAAGGTGACCTATACTATGAGAGGGCTACTTCAAACCTGTTGGTCAGGGCCATCCTGCCCAAGATGGACACAATATTCCAGCACAGACACTGAGATGCTCATCAAGAACGGAGGATTGAACTTCCATCCTCTGCATGATACGCGAAGAGCATAAGCATCAAACCACAGATGCCGATAAAAGTACTGTTTTAATCAATGCAGTTTTCTAGAGAGCATATTTACTGCTGGGATAGAAAATCGAAATTTTATCCAAGACAGTTCAATCCTGAGATATCAGCATCACAGTTTGATTGCAAACAAGCTCACCAAAGTAAGGTACCTTAGCCTACATAAAAAAAAGCAGATTTTTAAATAAAGAACAAGACAACAGAAAGTCATTTTTACTACACATGATATAAATATTAAAACGGAAGATCATGCTGTCCCACAGATACCTTGCTTTGGGATGGGAAGCCGTAGCCTTGTATTTATACATGTACAGTGTTGACTTATCTTTTGCTATAGCCTGAAGTTCGTCACATTTGTTGCATCCACCATCAGAGTACAGTCAAAGCCTGTACTGCATGACGGGCTCTGGTATACCGGTAACAGGGATGACGTTATAAAGAAGATCGTTTAAATCCCCATTTTGTTTTGTTAACTCTTCTTCATTCCCTTCATACGATATAAAAAGGATTTTGCTCAGTTCCCATGATCCGTGTTTGAAAGGGATGACTGAAAAAACAAGTTTTTGACTGTACATGTAATAATTAAATGTTTAGAATGCTGGCCCTTTGTGATTAATTGAAATTACAATATCTGCGGCTAGCACAGTGAGGTACCGTCTTTAGCATCTTATAAAATTATATGAAAACAAATTGGGACATTACTTTATCACAGTTTAAAAATACAAGAAGAAAATATTTTGAAATAAATATTAAACAATGATGAACTTAATGAAAGAAATGATGTCAGTAGAAAATTTGCCAGCAAAAAGTGATTCAAGAGAGTTGTGCTCCATAGTTACTTTGCGACTACGTTCATGTATGGGTGAGTTGGGCAATGTGTAATTAATTCTCTCTTTGGTTGAGTTTACATAGAAGCTTTTGCTAAGTGAGACAAAAGCAGCATGACAGTAGGTTTATTATTCTGTCCCGTTACAGAGCAATGAAATTAGGCACTCGTCAACTCGTGGGCATTTTGAGTTCTTCAAACCTTGAATATCTCTCTTGTTGTCTGTGGAGAAATGATCAATTTGTCTAGTACCGTATTGCAGTTGAGGTAATTGCAATTTTGATCATGTAAGAGTCACACACTATCAGAAGGAAAATTAGAGAGAAAATGGCCATTAATTTTTCATGGCTTTCAAAAAGGAACTCTTTTTCTTTCAAATAATATTTTTTTGTGTACGGTATATATAATGCACCATGAAATATGTTTTAAGTGAATATAGAAGGTAGGCTACTAAGTCACAAAAACCATTCATGATAAAAAACTGTCATAGACTAAAAAAAAGGCTGATAACTCCGTTCCCCTTGTTTTGACGGGTGCCTGATTTCATGGAAATGCAACAAAAATGTCATTTTCTATTCTGTAATGTATAAATCAAACTTGTCATCCATCCATAGCGCTTGGTATGTAAGAAAGTATGAAAATAGAAACCACAAAAATGAGACAGCACAAAACAAAATTATTGATAAATTTTCTGTGACATTGATTGAGAAGACAAATTTGAGTTAAGCTATAACATGCCATGTACAAAAGAAACAAATAAGTCTAGATCTAATGTGTCTATTTACAGATTTCAATTATCACAGCAATATTTGAACTTCTATGTTCAGAAAAGATCATTTTCTTGAAGCTGAGGTCAGAGCAAATTCTGATACCTCAGAAATTCTATCACTATATGGTATGCTTGCAGAAAAGTATGTTTGAGACCATTCATGACATCTGCACTTCACATACAAAATGATGACTAGAAATGCTCATTGTTTGCACCTACTGCAGCGACGTTTTTTAGAAAAGAGAGAAAAAAAATACAGTAGAACCTCGGCATTACATATATCCGGTTTAAAACGTGCTCTTGGCTGTAATGTTCACTTTCAAAAGTCCCGACCTTAGTAATTTTATCCTTTATAAGTTATGGATGCTTTTTACATACTTTTTGCTGTAACGTTCACTTTGCAAAGAATATTGTTGAAGAAAACTTTGCATTTTAACGTACATGTAGCTTATGTGGTGAATCATTGTTTTGAGAAAAAACTAAAATGACAAGAGGTAAAAGTCACTGTATTCAAATGGCAATGTCATCAACTTTCCTCTTACTTCAGCTCTTACCGACAGAACTTTTATCTTTTTATGATATTGTATGTATTGGCTAATATGTACCTTGTCTAAAGCATTCCAGATCTTGGGACCAAAAGGAGTATCTTATACAGTAAACTCAGACTCAGATGCAAAGAGCACCGATACAACAAGGCCTCTGTTGAAACGAGGGACAATGAAAACTCCGATCTTTCAATGTCTTTGCTGAAGTGCCTTGGATATAATAATAAATTGCAAGCTCTATGCGAAAGCAAGCTCTATGCGCTTTACAATCATTATAACAAGGCCTCAGATATAACAAGGGACACAAGGCTAGTCCGGACCATCTGATATCTGAATTTCACTCTACCGAGGTTTTACTGTGATTATAATAAAAAGACACAAAAAATCATGGCTTGGTTTCTGACTAAAACCTACAAATTTATGAGATGCCATAAGATGAAAAGAGACAGAATTTTAATTGTGGGTTTCCAATAGGCCAACCTCATTCCTTCAGAAAGCCTATCTGGACAAAATGCTTTGGCCAAACCTATGACATACAAACTGACAACTTTGCTATAAATGCAAACTCTATAGCAATATAAAAAAAACGACATGGGAAGAATACATTGGACTGTACAGTTTCTGCAACAATATACAATATACTTTAAAGCGTGATAATAATAACACAAGTCGTATTTCACAGATTTATCACACAGATAATACTTACAAAATAAAGCATGGAAATAGCTGACGATGAAACAAAACACGCTTCTGTTCTCCTTTCTCTCACTCTTCCTCTTTGGGGCTTCATCAAGTCAACATACTGTATTTACATGTTGCGCTCAGCATGTTTTAGCTTACTGCATGAAATAATTAGACGGTTAAAAAAGTTAGAACAATAAGGATTAAACCCATTTCGCTGTTATTCAAGCAGATTACGTGGGATCGAACTCGGGTCTTCTGCATGATAGGTGAAGAGCATAAACTTTACACCACAGACGCCAAATATACAGAGCAATTTTTATTGATTTACTATACAGTGTAGGCCTATTCTGTCTTACAAATACATTACATACTGTACCCGGTATCTGTATCATTAGCTGGACTGGCTGGAAGCCAAAACATCCCCAGTGCAACACATGAGCAACATATAATAGCCTACAGAGGTCTACAGTATTGAAGAGGTTCATCACAAAACGTGTTATATGCTGAAAGGGAGAAACTGGGAAAAATGTGAATTACTCTTCATTTATCAGTGTTCATGAAGGAAGAAGTAGGCTACTCTATGCTGCTCCCATGACTTTAAAGGCAAATGGAGCACTTTGTGATGTTTCTTCTCAGCCAAATGACGCTTGGCAAAACTAATAGGTCCTACATGTACGCCCAAAACATGTTCTGTGATGGACCTCACCATATATTCTTTAATTATTGCTTTACAATTAAGATACATAATAAATTATTCAGGAACAAACAACAACAAAACAGACATAGTGAAACAAAAAGCCAACATCTTAACGTAACATCTTAACACAACAGTTGTCGTCAGTAACCGAAACGAGAGGACGAGTGACGTGGCACCCAGACCATGTGCTTCGTCTCCTGAAAGTAAATGTCTGGCACCCAGCCGATGGACGACTGGACCATCTTGACCGTGTTCCGGCCGAACAGACGGCGCTCGTAGTCGATAAGTTGGCGCCAAAAGCCCACGTTCGGGTGGATGACGGATCGGCGCCGCTTGACGTGGCGGTACGCCTGCTCCAGCGTCAGTCGCTGGTATTTCATCAAGTAGGCGAGGCAGATGGAGGCGGAGCGGCTCACGCCTGCCACGCAGTGGACCAACGTCTTCCCGCCTTTTCTGTCCACCTGGGAAGAGAAATTATATTGAGGTACAACTGAGTAAAATAGTTTTATACCAGTCTACAACTCTACTAAGGGTGAGTTGATGCTGAGTGTGGGGGTGGAGGTGAGAGAGAGAGAGAGAGAGAGAGAGAGAGAGAGAGAGACAGACAGACAGAGAGAGAAAGAGAGAGAGAGAGAGAGAGAGAGAGAGAGAGAGATCCGTTCACCAGGAAAGTTCAAAATGTAAAATAAGAAAAAGAGCTATATACTGGTATATGACTCGATAAAAAAAAACCCACCCAAAACAACAACAAAAAGATCGACGTAGCGTCAACAAAATCTATTTCAACACAAGTATTACAAATAAACAGATGTTTGGTTTGGTGTTGGTTTACCTCCCCATACAACACTGTAGATCTTTTACGAGGCGTCCCCTCCGAATTTTACGTCGATCTCCGATAGGACGCGGGTCGGAGCCGTGAAAACTCCCAAAAAATCACGGTGAACCTCAACGGACACGAACCTACTACATTTAGCCTACTGTTACCACTGTACCATGTGCTCGCATTTCAACATGTATCTCTATAAAAAATCCCAAAGTTGCGTAAATCGCCCCCACCCGAGGTGGTGATACTTCCCTATTTGAACCCGATATGTAGGTCTGCTATAGTCCGAACCAGCCTTCGTGAGAACCGTTTTTCGGGAATGACTTTCTTTTTATTTATTTTTACGGATCTTAACTAAATTTGGTATACATACATTTGGCCAAGAGTCTTTGTTGGCATTTAATTTCTTTTAGAGTACGTTACGGATGAAGAGTACTTTCTTCTTTGTCCATACATTGCAAACAACTGAAGTTTTACAATACAATTGATTTATAATCATGGGGAATGCTGCGATCTTGGCTTTTCCATTTTGCAGCAGGGAGGAGAAAAAGCATTGTCGCTGAACACGATGCGCATTGCTAATCTATTATTTTTTTTTATCTTCGATGCTGTATCACTTCTATAGTATTTCTTAATAGCTTCTGAGGATGTCTAAAACAGCTGAAATTTATAGAGTAAAACCTTTATTTGGAAGTGTCCTATGCTGCTGTAAAAAATCAGGAGACCAAGACCCTCTTGGAATATTGCACATGCCAAGTTCCACCCAGTGATTAATGTGTTATTCCCGAAAAACCATTCTCATGGGGGCTGGTCCGGACTAAAGTAACTGCACTCACCTGATGTATTTTATCTGCACATCTATCGAAATACAGTCCGAGTCTGGCGTTCGGAGAGTCGTCAATGTGTATCTGTATACTCTCTAGGTTGGGCATCTGTAGGTTGGGGATCTCCAGTGTGAGGTTGATGATGTGTGTGATGCCAAGCATGCGGATCTTCTCGCCCTTCACGGCGGCCGCGCTGCTCAGGTAGAGGCAGTTCGTGATCTCAGCGATCTGTGAGAACATTGCGAGGTCCATGTTGCTACCACAGGCTCCTGGAGGGAGAGGGGAAAAAAATGAAAATGAAAAAATAAAAATGACGATTTTAATTATTGATCCCCGTGGGGGAGTTTTGAATACAATGTCATGCAGTACATGTGTTCACCAAATGCTCTAATTAAATACAATGCTAACATTACAAGTACACGAATGCAATGTAGCCTACATACAATCACTCATATAATTTGTCCACATACCATTGTTGGTCGCCGCTGTGCAGCGCCCGTGTGAGCTAGGGTTAACGTGTCTTGCTCAAGGACACACCACAGTAGTCACCCACTCAAAAGCTGCTATCACTCAGCATGGTGTGACAATTTTTGCGAACCAAGGCTCACTAATGACTCGACCACTGGGATAATGATCACGATTCTATGATAATACATATAATATATTATTATGATGTATTGTCTTTATAGAAAGAGCAGCAGTGATGCATACATAGGTCATAAAGTATTTGTCCTAAGCGCTTTGTGAGAATATTGTGAGGTCCATGTTGCTACCACAGGCTCGTGTAGGGATAGAAAAGCGATGGATAGTCTTAAAATGATGTCAAAATAATAATAATAATAATAATAATAATAATAATAATGATAATGATAATAATGATAATAATGATAATAATAAGTAGCTGTTAGATAAAAACAATTGATGTACATTGACATGTATTAATGTATTTGATCTCATCGATCTATGAGAAATACGAGTTCCATGTTGCTAGTTCCTACCACGACACTTTTGAAACTGCCAGGTCATCACTGTCTGAGAACATATTATTATGTTCTGAGAAAGAAACAAGGGAGGACAACCACCGCAGTATCCCCCGCAAACCATCGCTTGGATTATCGTTAGACTCTTACTATTGGACACGAAACCATTTCTATTCCCACCCCCCCCCCCCTCCCATCCCCGCCTGTCTCTCTCTCTCTCTCTCTCTCTCTCTCTCTCTCTCTCTCTCACACACACACACACACGCATGTATATTAACAT
>JAUKPP010252079.1:0-12583 GCA_032273245.1 Phyllaplysia taylori
TAGAATTTTAGGAGGATGCGTAAAAAAGCCTTTTAGCGTTACATGTTAGCACCCAAAAAGGGGCGTGCTTGACTTCCAGTGAGCTTAGCTCCATATAGATGTCCATTCAGCTTTTAATTAATTCACACATGCTCTTCCGTAGAAGTTTGAAATGGCTATGGTCACAGAATAAAATATTTCAACTAGCCCCTCACAACATGGTAATTTAGTGATGGCTGTTTTAATTGAGTAATCCACATGTATTACCCACAGATCATATGATCATTGTTCAAAGTAAATAAGCATTGGTCGTTGAAGGTTTTGACTGGGACTTTCAAATTGTAACATAAAGGCATTCCCTTCCTTCCCCCAGCCACAAAATAAATTCTAGAAGTTTACACTTGGCCTAAAACATAAAAAAACCCACCACAGATCCAAAGCTACAATCCCGTAGAACTAGCCAGATCTTTTCTTAGAATAAATTCAAACTTATGCACAATCCTGTAAACCCTCCACTACAAAATTTGTTAAAAGAACCTACAAATGTTTTTAGTCCCGCAATGATAGGCATGCCAGCCGCAACAATTCCTAAACTCTCATGCCTGGGCTAGCAATTTGTACCATTAAGCGTAAAATAGCCTACAAATAGTTTTGAAGAAACTTAATTTTTTCAGGAACTTTTACTGAATTCAGGAATCCTGGGTGACCATCCTTGGATGGCGAAAACTGTTTTCATACCTGAGTATTTCCCAAGGAAAGAAAGATGTGTCCCAGCAACACCAGAGAGCATGATGTGAGTCGATTCAAATCCTCTGCATTGGCCATCTTAAGAGTCTCTCTCAAACATCGTCTGACAAAGGGAACCATACAAATTGAATCATGTATGAAATGGGGAAAAAAAAGAACAAAGAGATGATTGTGATGCTAATTATGTTTTGGTATCAAAAGCAAACAGAAGAACAATGAGTCAGTGATGACCCATGATAATTACCGGTACCTCTAATTTTGTCTGGTAAATAATACGATACATCTAATGACTATGAAAAAAATTCCACATTTTTCTCTTATCACAGAGTATGCTTTGTTTTCAGGCCATGTGCTGTCCCTAAGCATACACAGGCAATAAATGTAACAGCTTAAACAACTAGGACCTCCTCTCCTTTTCACCTTCTTGAGGTAAAGAAAAAACAAAAATTGAAAGACCAGTCAAATCTCATCAAAAGAGGAATAAACTAGAATGGAATCTTGTCAAATGGAAAAATGACATTTAAATATATGGAAAACTTTTGTTCATTCCTGGAACTGATGAATATCACCATAGGCAAAGGCAATGAAATCTAAATAAAAAATAGCATACAGTATACAGTAGTCTTTCTGAGAGCAAAAATCTTACTTCGCTTCTGTAAAATTTGCCTGGAAGAAAAACTGCAGGCCTTTGACGTAATATGCTGCTGCCTTCAAAGTATGTGATCTGAAAAAAAGGAAAGTTTATAAAAACATGAAAAACAAAATCAACTACGCGTAGAAAAAACAAACAAAAACAAGCCAATCAACAGTCTGCCAACAACACTACTTTTTTTATCTTTAATTTAGTTAAATCTAATTGTTATACAAGTAAAATAAATGACACCTGAGGCGTTCACCCTAAAAATTAAACAGTGTGGTCAATTGTGTTTTCAATTTCAGCAAAACTGACTCACAGTGAAAGAATTCTACAGTGTTATTGAACAATTCAATTGTTTACTAAAATTTTTGGTTTTACAACACAGGTCTTCGTCTTTTTCTGTCTCTTCATTATTACTGCAGTCGTAGACAACAAGGCTTCAATAATCTTTGAAAGAGAAAATGTTTCTGGATAAAGTAAATAATCAATCTTAGTTTCAACAATTTGAAAAGAATATAATTGTTCTTATTTTGAAATGAAACTGTGACTCAACCAGATGTAAAGTAAAAGGTAACATACTTATCAGCTCCACAGATTGAAAGTTGATTTGTCTATTTGTGAGATTATCAGCTGATTGTCTATCGCCCTTTAAGAAGGAAAAGTCTCCCTTGTCTTACCCAGTGGGCATAGTCTCTGGGTTGATGGATTCTACCAGGCCCAGCAGTTCTGCCTGATGATTGGTTCTCAGGTACACAATGGCAAGGTTGAGATTGATAAAGTTGATCAAGTCTGTAGCACCAGTCATCTGAAACAAGTTAACACGAGGCTTGTCAGCGTGGAGGAGGACATATCATACATGAAAAGTAGCTCAAATTTAACAATATTTGATGCATCAAATTTCGATTTTTTGTCTTAATAACATGCAATGACGAGGATACAAAGAATATAACATCTTTATATCTTATCTACACTTGCAACTTAATAATCATAGGCTACTATGTTCATTGAATTGGTTTGCCTTTGTACTGTATCAATATTAAACCTGTAAAAGCAAAAACATCTTATCTTAAAGCTCCAAACACCAACCATAATTATTCACTGCAACCTATATTATGGCTAATCCTCAACAGCATTATTTGTTTGTAACTAGATCAAGTTCCACACTTCCTGCAGAACTATAAGGTTGTTCAAACATCAGTCATCTTCACCCTTGCCTAAGAAAAGACAATATTGACTGAAGGGGAGACCTCACATTCAAACAAAAAGACTTTAAAAAAAATTAATAAATCATGCCCACATAAAAGTTAAACCCCTGGCTTCGTGAAATGGCAAAGAGATAAACCATTACACTACAGACATCGCTCTTTGACACTTTACAGTCACACCGCCAGAAGGACAAAGAACTGTATCAGTGACAAAAAGCCAACAGTGACGCAATCCCACTTCTTGGTTTGGTGCATATATGAGCTGAGTGACTGGTTTGGCGAATTTGAGTCTGTGCATATGATGGTGCTGAATGACTGCAGAGTTGTTAGAAGTTGAAATGAAAATAATGTAAACCATCTACACAAACCTTCACAGCTGTTTTAAACTGTGCCTCAGCAGCTTCCATGCAGTTCATAGACATTGCATACAGCCCCTTGGTGAAAAAGAGAGAGCATAATACAAGTATTAATTAAAACCTGACAATTAAACAGAAATAAGAAGCGAGTTATCCTGTCTAACATTCAGATGCACACATTTGTCTGCAAATTTGATTGCCTCATTGCTTGAAATGGGTGGAAATTGTTGTACACAATTTATTTTTATTTATCAGGCAGGCACAAATTTTGTGAGGGGACAAGCCATGCTACTTGCATTTATGATTCTATTTACTTTAGGGATAGACCAATTTACTCTTCTTTAACTGGCTTGAAAGCATTTCAATTTAAGCACAAAAAAGGTTAAATGGTATTTTTTGTATCCCCTGAAAACCTAAATCATGCAAGGAATTTTTGCTATTTTGTCTCACATAAATATAGACCAAGAAACCAAGAAGGGGTTTGAACTGGTTACACCTTTCAACTTTAAGAACGCATAGCATACACATCACAATAAAAAGATGTAATATAATGCAGGTATGTTATCAGGGTGCACGAAAGAAGTATAAGTATTAATATTACTTATGCTTACAATAAGTGTATGAACTTGTGCTCCGTGGGTGGTGAACAGTCGTGGTTGCTGCTGACATACATGGCAAGCTTGAAATATCTGAAACAAAAAATTAACCAAGAACATTATCTTCCATACAAAAGAATGTATGCTGAAGACAATGTTGAAATATTCGAATTTCACTGAATACATTACCATGTATGTACGTTTTGGCGAGAATTCTATATTTCAAGATATAAGCACAAAGAGACAGAATCTTTGAAAATATCAGGGATTTTGCATTAAAGGTTAACAATGCATGAATCATGTATGCTTAATCCTTAACCAAAGCAGTGTTTCTGCAGGGTAAAAAGCACCGAGTGTATCAATATTACCTCTTGGATGGCCACAGACTTATTTCCCATGATTAGGCGACACATGATGATGTGTTCCAATAACATCAGCTGAAAAGAGGACAGCAATGGGTTGCTATCCATGACTGAAAAAAAAGAAAAGAGAAAAATATAAACAAAAACCCCTGAACAAGAATAGGGAATTACCTCAACTATGAGCCGTGGGAACAATATTCAAGAACAGAGAGGCAGCTCCACGACAGGGAAAAGGTATAACACTCTAAAGACATGACCCTGTCTTTGACAAAACAAAAAACTGAGATAAATTTGCAAATGATCAAAAGTCAAGATAAATGTGTTCCTGGTATATACCCAGGTAGTCAAAAAGTTATGCATGTAGCTCTCTACTGACCATACTAATTCCCTAATGACATTAAATTTAGCACAATGATGCATCAACATGTACTCTCGAACCCAAATACTGAAATTAGTGCCTACTTCAACTTTTGCTGCTGAGGCATAGTTTCAAAATGGCCGTCTCCTCGGAAAGCCGTGAAAAACAAGATGCTGTTATTGACTCTCTCTTTTAGGAGGGTGAAACCCTGAGTAGCACTGATTTCATACCCTGAAGTATGACTTTAAATAAGCAAGTTTATCTTGAGACATTGAAAAGGCTTACAGTAAGAATTTGACCTGTTAGGCTCAACTTAGGACCAAGTCTTAGTGATTCTCCACCATGATAAAGTTCGACCTCACATCAGTGCTCACACAACCGACTCTTTTGGGTGGACTATTCTGCCACATCCACCTTATTCTTCCGATATGGCACTTTCAGACTTTCACCTCTTTGGCCCCTTGAAAAAAGCTATGAAAGGTCAACATTTTAAAGGCGACAAAGATGTCAAAACTGCTGTAAAAACGTGGCTGAAACAGCAGCCTGTTACTATTTACGATGCCGGTATATGTGACCTTACTAATAGGTGGACAGCAGCAGTTCAGCAAAACAGAAAGTATTAAGGAGTAAGAGCTTGTTCCTGAGATCCTGAGCTTCAATTTGAGGTATGATACATATTATGTAAAATCTTGTTTGAGCTTCACAAACACTTGCATTACTTTTTGACTGCTCCTTGTAGTATTAATTACAAATATTTACAACCAGCTACTGCTCAAGGAATAAGGACTGTATAGAATGACTATACATTTATTTTGTAAACTTAACACATGCCTCATACCTCTCTTGGGTTTCAAATAGATAATAACACAACAACAAAAAAACACCATGGACAACTCACATTTCAATTTCTCTATCTGCATTAGAGCTTTGTCTGTGTATTTCTGGGCCTTGTCCATGTACCCAGCCTGCATAGAGTGCATAACTGTCACCTGCAAAAGAAAAGAAAATCACCACAACATTAAGAATCATTTGTACTATGATACCTGGTTTTTTAAAAATAAAAATAAACCTTACAAGGAACAAAATATGTGTGTTTTGTTTGTTTGGTTATGGTTTTACAGCACCATTGATACTTTAAAGTCCTTCAAGCACCAAGAAGTAGATCATGACTATGAGCAAACCATACCATAAAGCCTACTAATCATTCACTATGTGTGTGTGTGTGTGTGTGTGTGGGGGGGGGGGGGGGGGGGGGGGGAAAAAAAAAAGAAGAGGAGATTCTACATGTTTAAAAAAATTATACCTAAGCATTTTGTTCTCCATCAGTTTTATTAAAACTTTTATTCAGCTCACAAAAGCTGAAGTGAACAAGTTTAGATAATGGGTTGCAAACTACAGTATTTCCATGAGGCAGTAAACTGAAATGGACAAAGCTAGTAAAAGGAATCCTGTGCTTTGAGATCCGGGCCAGAAATTTACCAGAATCCATTCTTTTAAAAAAATAAGCGTTAGGGAGACAATTATTTTCGTTTTCAGGCTCCTTTTTTTGCCGAGCGCTACAGATGTGGATCGTGGCAAAAAAAATAACCATATTATTTTTTTTTAGGTAGGGTAATGCATCATTCCAGTGCACTGCACCATAATCTGATAATTTTAGGGTCAAACCACCGAGAAATATAATTTTAAATTTTTTGTCACTTTACACAATTTGGGGCTGAGGGAGGTGTTTTTTGGTCAGATTTAAGATTTTAATGGTACTACTTTTCAACAGTTGTTTTTATTATTGTAATTTTTTGTAAGCAGATTTAAACAGACTTTGGGACACATCGATAGGCCTATGGGGGAAAAGTGCAAGGTAGCCTACACTAAACAGATCATAGTAAAGAGAGTCATTTGTGAAAAGAGTAGGATGAAAGAAAGATAAATAGAAAGAAGCAGAGATAGTAACTAAGAGGTGAAGAAAGAGTGACATCTGTATGAAGATGGATTCTTTACTAGTTCTTTAAAAATCCTGAACTCACTATGAATCCCAAGGACGCCCACAACTAAATATTGATTCCAACAGTGCATGCCATACGTTAATGTTACTTCTCAGAATTACTAAAACAAAAACTGGACAAAAATGTTCAGACAAAAAATCTATGACAATGAAATTATTAATGTCTTACCAAATAAACCAGAATGCACATGTGTTCTTTAGGTAGCCACTGGAACATTTCAGCAGGATTTGTTACAAGCGGCTCTGAAACACCATAAATAAAATCAGTATGTTGAATGAACTGCATCAAGTCAAGCCATATAAGACTCTAATGCAACGATAGTTTCTGTTAAATTTTCACAAAGACAGTTACATTGTTTTCATTGCTATACAAATCATTATGTTGGGATAAAGTGGGGTAAAGTAAATTGCATTATATGCGAATGCAGAGACATAATACATACCATTGTGAATAGCTAGACAGATAAATTATAAGCAAATGTGAGGGGTGCTGACAAAATGAGTTGCTTCTCGGATTTCAGTCATATGGAGATATTACATCAAATTAACCGGCCTTTAAAGCCCTACAAGGTGGTGACAAAATTATTTTGATATTGTTAACCAGTTTTGAAATATAAAGGTTTGAATGAGGGGAGATAAAAACGTAAAGTTTTCAGAAAATCCAAATCAAAGCTTTTTTCACATATTTGAGCTAATGTCCTTAAACACCAAAGTTTTGTCTATATGGAATGACAAAAGACATATTTAACATGAAGAAAAGGGTATTGGCAGAAAACTGACAAAGTTTACCCCAGTATCGGTTTTTGGCCGATATCTCAATTCGCTGATCGCGAGAAGCAACTCATTTTGTCAGCACCCCTCACATATGAATTCCCTGACACCTGTGCTGTTTTGACAAGTGGTTTGTTTAGAAAAAAATGTTCACTATAGGTAGGGTACTTATTTGCACTTACAAACACAAATATTTTCAAAAGTCTTGTGACAAATGTACGTACATGAATGAATTAGAAATTATGCATGTTGTAGCAATTCAATTCCGAACTACTCAAGACACATTGTGTATGTTAATCACATCATTGCATTTCCATTCTTCTCATGTAGTCAAACCTGCCTTAGTGGTCACCTCTCCATAGAGACCACTGCTCTGTGACATCTTTGTGTTTTTCCTATAGCCTACACTTATATTCAGCAGTATAGACAGTTGGTGTGGGATGAGCATACCTGCGTGTGCTAGGAGGGGGTGGGTTGGGGGGGGGGGGCTCAATGCAGAGAAAAATTGTGCAGAATTAACACTGCGTTTGCGAGTGAGAATAGTGTAGCAAGAGATCTAGAGATCGATTTCGTTCACTGAAGCACATCACTGCTCTACCTAAAGTATGAATCGTGTAAAGACATCTATCTTTGGCTCACCCTCGGCTCCAACGAACCTCGCATCCAACGAACAATAAAAAATGTCCGAGCTAGTTCATTGAATCCAAGTTCTACTGTATATAATTTTGTTCAATCATTTTATTAAGTTTATCCTGTCTCATTCTACATGTATTTACTATTATGTTTCATTTTCAGTATGTCATGCTGAATTTCAACTGTGATGAAGACTATTTCTTGACTTGATGTGAAAATTCACCTCATGCTCAAGATGCCAAAGTCAGTTATTTATTGTGTAATGAACATTGCAATTAAATCTATCGAAATAAATATGATCACCCTTTTACTTTTACTGAGTGCTTCAGAAGTCTTTTCTTCCGTATCATTTGTTGATGCGTTTTGTTTCCACGCTTAACTTATGTTTGTGGGCTGGTGTTTTGTTTTATTACCACTTGTAGCACTGTTCTTAGGTTTTATAAAAATATTGGCTACCTTGACACAGTTTGGACCAGTCTCGGCTGAAAAGATACAAGTATTACATCCCATCATACAGAGACACACGTGTTTAAAATCTTCCCCTCGCAGGACTCAAAACTCTTGTCTTCTAAATGTAAGTGTAAGGCTAAGACTTTCACTACACCAAATATGCGGTGAAGGTCACAAAGGTACTAGTATACTAGTTATACCAGTGTACTTTACACTATACCATGATTACTCCACTACATTCTAAGGAACCAGCATCTGTGGTGTAATGAATGGTAAGGCTCTTTCTCTATCAGATGAAAGACATGAGTTCAGTACCACATACCAAAGATCTGCGTTTTTATGCTGGAAATCATCGATCTAAGCCCAGGTTGGCCCTGACAATCAGGGTCGAAGTAGCCCTTCTCTTAAATGACTTTACAGAGTTGGGAGGGAAATCAAACTAGAAATCAAATCACTCCACTATATTCTAACTCTAGCATTCGCATAATTTACTATAAAATTGCCAAACTGCACACTTTAGTACCGTGTGAGCAAAAAAGGGGAAAATAACTCCTTTAAATGATAAAATTTGCTCTTGCCAGTCTGCCCACTGCAAGCATGTGTAGATTTTAAACCACAAGGAGACTGAATCTTCACATCTAAAATCAAAGCATTCAGATTATATGAAGACTCAGATACTGCACTGACATCTGTGGTGTAATGGTTAGGCTCTTCGCCTATCATGTGGAAGACCTGGGTTTGAACCATTGAATCTATGTGGACGATCTGCATTTTTCTGCTGGGATTCATCCCTCTCAGCCTGGGTTGGCCTTGGCAGGGTCGAAGTCTCATAAATGACCTTAGTGTTGCAATGGACGTAGTAAAACTGGTGACCAAACCAAAATCAGATACTGTTATATTGTGTTGCAACACGATGGAATCGGGCACTCATCAATTTTTGGAAATTTTTCTTTTATTGGTATCATATTAAACCTTGAACATTTCTCTAGCTGCCTGTGAAAAAATTATGAATTTATCTTGTGTATAAGTTGAGATATCTGTACTTATGATTACGTAAGAGTCACCCACTATCAGGGGGAAAATTAGGGAGAAAATAGCCATTTTTGTTTCATGTCTTTCAAAATGGAACTCTTTTTCTTTCAAACATGTTTTTTTTATAATGCACCGTGAAGTGTGAATGAAGTGAAAAGAAGGTACTAGGTCACAGAAACTGTCCATGGTAAAATTTGCCTGAGACTCAGAAAAAGGCTGATAACTCTGTTCCCCTTGTTTTGACGAGTGCCTGATTTCATGGCGATGCAACACAAAGAAATTGCCTTCTAAAAAACCAAAATTGGCTGTAGGCCCTACTGGGCTTTTTCTCTACTTGTGAAACTGCAACTTATTTGGACAGACTGCAAAAGAAATTTACACCAAAGATTACGAAGAACGCCAACAAGAAGCAAAAAGGTATTGTAGTTGTACATTATGAAATTTAATTTTCTTCATGTTAATTATTCAACATAGATCTGTATCATAACAAAGCTATCAAAACAGTTTACACAAGTATTAACCTATGGCACAGATACAAATCTGCAAAGTCAGCTTATATTACCGTACTCAAGTTCAACACTTCCCTACAATGCGCAAAAACAAAGTATAGGTCATAAGATAAGAACACTTTCAAGATAATGTATGACCCTGTTCCTCCAAATTACATCTCTTTAGATTTCTACCTTTCTCATCAAAAAAGACAAATAAAAACAATGATTATGTGTCCACCTAACGGAGGGGATTGGTAGTTATACTAATACCAAGACGCTAACAATAACATGCCTCTGTCTGTCGTATGAAGATCCTAAAAGCACTGAAAAATCCATTGCAATTATTTAAAAGGATCAACATAGTGCCTGAGAAACTGCTAGCTAAAGTTTAATACACCAGCGCTTTCAAAGCTGAGATAATTAGATACAAAGTTTATATGATAGGTCTTGAATTCTAGATGAAATCATGTAGGCTAATGTGATATTAAATAACCTTTAAAATAAAAATGGGGGCATTTTTTCAAGTACCGGTTGGTTAAATACAGTATTCACACTTTGCTAATTTACTGTTACAACAAACAAAACATTTCACAATGAAAATTGTCTTTAATTCCAGGCTAACTTGATCTTATATTAAAAATTATTCAAACTTGTAAAGTGACTTTATAAAAAAACAAAGGAAAGATTAATGCCCAATACCATTGAAAGTGCTGAATAATATTACAAAAGTTCCTGCCACTGCTAACATCTCAAAGGATTTCACGGTTTTTTCTATGGGCTTCAATATAAAACACATATCAACAAACAAGAAAGAACTCAAGGTCCTGGATCATGTATACAGTACAAAGACAAAGCAGAATAATGTGAACAGACGGACTAAATAAATGTTTAGACTTCATCACAAGACAAATACCACATATATATGCTGGTATCACTACATTATTTGGCAGGGTTTTATTAATTTGTACTGAAATTTGCAATTCACCCCCCTGTCTTCACGTTTGATGGTAAAAAGTACTGTTCTTTTTTTTTCTTTTCTTTTTTTTTATGCTTGCCCTGCCTCTCAAAATTCTTCATGACAAGTCACAGAATACAAAAACTTTTATAGAAACTCCAGGCTTTTGTTGGTGAAGATGTTTCACTGGCAACGTTAATTTTCTGCTCTAAAGACTGTTGACTTCATGTGCATAAATGCCTTCATGCATGAAAGCTTACAGTAAAGACGGCATCATTCGTGGGAGAAAAAAAAGAAAATCAGCAGTGTCCAAGGCAATGACATGACCTAATATATTTTACATTTATTGCGGCATGAAATATCCATCATTCTATTACAGCCATTCTTTTTTTTCTTGAAAGAGAACTCCAAATGATGATCTCTAATCACATGTTTTTTTCCTATCCCTGTACAGGTTGAAATAGCCTCACAGATGTAACAATAATGTTTTACCTATGCCTGGAATTATCATAATAAATTTCACTAAATATCCTTTCAGTTGTAATCTGCCAGGCATAAATCAGTAAAGTGAAACCATTGAGCAAATTTCTGTTTCTCTCTATCTCAACATATCAAAGTGACTAGTCAATGTCATCACTCATAAGGCAAATAATCACTTGGTCCACTCTGGCTTCCTCTTCTTAATGAAAGCTTCGATACCTTCCTGACCGTCCTCCAGGCCTAGATTTTCCACCATGATCTTTTCCGCAAACCTGGTGACACAGAATTAGAAAGAAAGTTGAGGTTTTGAAGAAATCAGGTGGACCAGTAAGTGTGAGTGAGTAGAACAAAATAACAACTTGACCTATTTACACAACTCACAATCAATTAACAATAACAAAAAAATCTTTAATTAAAAGGTAAGAAATGTGCAAATAGAAATTAAGGAACAGTTATCTTTGTTAATCCCCTTTGACCAGAATGATGATTATTTTTTAACTGCCATGTGATTCTTTTTATACTGGGTGAAGGCCAGTGCCTGGCTGAAAATTCAGCGCAATTAATATTATATGTTTTCTACTCTGACCTGGTATATTGATCTGTGCTCTATTTCTACATGTTTTTTTCCATATCTACACGTATCACCTCTGTTGAATCCACGTGGATCCCTGGACATAAACTCTCTGTTGGAGTTTCGTTTCCTTTCAAGCCTATCAATAGCTTTTTTTTTTTTTGGAGGGGGGCTTTGATTACCAATTTTACGTCCCCTGCAACGCTGTAATGTCATTTAAAAGACAGACTACTCCCACCCTGCCTGTCAAGGCCAATTCGGGATGAGAGGGGAAAATCCCAGCAACGAGGTGTACGTTTTACTCATACTTTCAAACTGTCAAGAGAAAAACGACGCTAAAACACGTCAATCTTAAACCTCTCACCTGTATGCATTTTTCTTTTCCAAAGCCATCTGGGCATAGAAGGAAGCTTTGCCAAGGGCTGTCACTTGTTTACTGGTGTCACAAATTCGCTCAGCAATTTTCATAGTCTGCAGAAGATAGACATGATGTGAAGACAATGTTACTGGTCATATCATCCATTGAGAGAAGCCAAAAATTTTTTAACAAAGCCACCACCCTAATGTGACATCTTAATTTCTTTTCAATAATGAAACTTTTAAAAGTACATAAAAATTAATACTACAGTCGAGCACGGATAGCTCGAACACCTTGGGGATTGACAAATGTGTTCGACACATCCATAATTCGAGCAATCCGTAATCATGCAATATAAGAGCAGGGACAGGGGAAGTACCTATGTTACGTAAAAACGCCGGTCAAAATATTATTTCTTTTTACTCGGGCCCTAATGTCCGACCAAAATTTTTGCTGCTCTGTTGATTTCGCCCAGTGCGCACGCTCAAGCGCTGTTTGTCGAGGCAGGTATCCGGTTTCATTCGATTTTTCCTTCTCTCCTTCCTTCACGATTACAACCGACTAATCTGCTTCTTCATGAAGATTCTTCTTCCTCTCTACCCC
>JAUKPP010252090.1:0-11710 GCA_032273245.1 Phyllaplysia taylori
CATCAAGACGGATACTCACATACCAAATTTGATATACTTCACCACAAGATGGAACGAAAATAATCCAAAACACTAGAGCAACCAAAAACGTGACCTCTCACCGAGACGGCCAAACTTGAACCCAAGCGTTCGGTCAGTTTCTTACTACGAATGATGAATGTGGAGAAACTTCGTTGGTTGTTTCACAAAAGGACGAATAGTATATTAGGACTGTAGTGGGATATTCGCCTCTTTGCTAAGCAGTCAGAGACATTTCTGTATCACTACTATTATTATCATCTTTTCCACTTCCTATTACATGTCATCCGAACCCATTTACCGGCCCCTGTGGTGTAATGGATAGGCTCTTCGCCTGTCCTGCGGAAGACCCGAGTTCGATCCTGAGCGCGGACGATCTTGGTTTTTTTTCTGCTGGCACTTTTTCCCTCTCAGCCCGGGTTGGCCCTTACAGGCAGGGTCGAAGTAGCCCTTCTCTTATATTATGACCTTACAGTGTTGCAGAGGACGTAAAACTGGTAACTAAACCAATCAAGTAACACTTGTGCCCCGATTTTCGCCTAGTGCTATGTTTCGCCTACCTAACGGGAGTCTAGTGTTAAACTGTGTTTTCATACGCATTCTTAGGTGGGCGAAAACTGGAGAAACCTCAGTATAGGCCTTGTACATGGCGTCGGTTGTCTAGTGGTTAGGCTGCCGGACTCATAGTCGAAAAGTTGCGGGTTCGAATCCCAGGTCGGGCCCGACGTTGTTTCCTTGGGAAAGGCACTTTACACAAAGTTTCCTCACTTTACCCAGGTGTGAATGGGTACCCAGCTATAGACAGCAAACGATCTTGTCCGTATGTTAGTGCTTTAGCGCCTGTAAAATTGCAGCTTTCACTATTATTATTATGCTTCCCAGGAAGTTGAGAAGGTTTCTGGATGAATGTGGTCTGCTGGTGTGATAATGATTGTAAAGCGCACAGAGCCTGCTTTCGAGCGGGGATATGCGCTATACATGTATAAATGCAATCCATTATTATCATTATTACATACCACTGCATTTGCAATTATTGCAGGAGTTGCATGAGCAGCCATCTCCACATTGGCAGCCGTCTCCGCATTTGCAGGGGTTGCTGGCACAGGATTCAGTGCAGTTTGGGCCTGGGGAGGAAAAGAAAAGAAATGTTTCTTCTTTAGTTTGTTTCATTAGTTAAGGTTTTACGGTCTTTTTGACTCTACAAGGTTATCTTAGCGCTAAAAAGTAGATTAGGATCTTACTAGTAGAAAAGGTTTTGGTGTAGTTGGTACCCAAGGTGACCAAGGAGAGAAAGAAAAGAAAAGTTTCATCTTTAGCTTGATTAGTTACAGTTTTACGGTCCTTTTGGCTCTACGAGGCTATCTTAGCGCTAAGAAGTAGATTAGGATCTAAATAGTAGAAAAGGTTTTGGTGTAGTTGGGACCTTAGGGAGAGAGAGAAAAGAATTTTTTCTTATTTAGTTTGTTTCATTAGTTAAGGTTTAACGGTCATGTTGTGTAACGATTAGGCTCTTCGCCTGTCATGCGGAAGACCTGAATTCGATCCCGTTCGTGGGTGATCTGTGTTTTTTCTGCTGGGGTGTTTTTTGCCCTCTCAGCCCGTGTTGGCCCTGACACGCAAGGTCGAAGTAGCCCATCTCTTAAATGACCATACAGTGTTGCAGGGAAAGTAAAATTGGTAACCAAATCAAACCAAATAAGTCACAACATTTCTGGTATGCCGAATCTGAAACATAAACAATTCATTAAGAGTGTTCGGTGTCACACTTTCAGAACGCCAAGTATTTGACTCGGAATAAAGCAGACTGACACAAAGCAATAAGCATAAATCATAATATCGTTGATTGTTTTGCATTAGGGCGAATAGTACAAGGATTGTAGTGGGGTATTCGCCACTTTGCTATACAGTCAGTGATATCTCTGTATCACTACCATAAATAGTCGTCTTTTACACTTCCTATTAAACAGTCAACGATATATTATGTCATGGCTCAGTAACAGCAGGGATATCGGGCTATATGATTCATTAAGTTGGAGCAGAGCCAATATTATGTGCCTTGTCACAACTCCTCGTACAAAAGTAACAAAAAATGTCACGTGATAGGAAAACTCGGTCATTCGATACCTCGATTCATCGCCTTCTTGGGGCTTTATGCTCGGCTATCTATTTGTTTGTTTGTTTGTGGGTTTTACAGCTCCATGGACACTATAACAACAAAAATATAGGCCTGCTATAGACCGTCCATTCGTGGTATAAAAATTCTTTATTAGACTTCAGTTTTCGTTGGAGAGCTTTTCTGACAAAACCAGCACTGTGGTGTAATGGTTAGGCTCTTCGCTTGTCATGCAGAAGACCCCAGTTCGATCTCGGTCACGAGCGATCTGCGGTTTTTTTCTGCTGGGATTCTTTCGCTGTCAGTTCCGATTGCAGACAGGGTCGAAGTAGTTCGTCTCTTAAATGACCTTACAGTGTTGCAAGGGATGTAAAACTGGTTTAAAAAAACACCGCGTGACAAGCAGCTCCTGTGACGTCTAGCCTCCATCTCCACTACTACTGACACTGGTTTGATTACCAGTTTTACGTCCCCTGCAACGCTGTAAGGTCATTTAAGAGACGGGCTACTCCGACCCTGCCTATTAGGGCCAACCCGGGCTGAGAGGGGAAAAAATCCTAGCAGAAAAAAACCAAGATCGTCCGCGATCGGGGATTGATCCAGGGTCTTCCCGCATGCAAGGCGAAGAGCCTAACCATTACACCACAGCGCCGGCCCTGACACTGATACAAGCCAATCAGCTTCAGGTCAGAGTTTCATGGTCGACTGAACTCGGCAACGGGCGCGTTTGTTTACAAACTGTAGGTCATGCTGATATGTCAAGCTTATGTGTACGCTGTTTTCGTTCGCGCTCTCCTGTCAAAGACTTCATTTGCACACTTACCACCATAACATGCGAGTGGTTGGCGGGCGCCTAGTGTAGTCTGCTCCTTCTACTTCTTTCTATAATTTATTGTTATCATAATCTATTTCCTGGCGCTAAAATGACTTTACAGTGCTGATAGTGCCTTAAAACTTTGATCAAACTAACCAAACACGACAACATTTTTAACCTTTACCTTTAACAAAACATTAAAACAAGCACTATAAAATACTGCGTAAGTCGGAAAGATATGAAATACCAGAATCTAGCATGGTTCGCGGTAAAAACCTAGCTATTTACAGTCAAACCTGTCTAAGACGACCACCCAATATCAGGAAAAAAGTGGTCGTTTTAAACAGGTGGTCGTCTTGGAGAGGGATAATATATAGAAGAAATCTAATTTGGGAGTCGATGGAAAGTGGTCGTTTGTGAATGGTGGTCGTCTTGAACAGGTGGTCGCTTAAGCAGGTTCAACTGTATTTTTATAACATAATGTTATCAAGTGACAGTCAAGTGAGTGTTTGACCGAGAAAAAAAAGTCGAGCAACAAATCCTCATAATATTACGACATACGCAAAGAATACGCGATCAAAACTGTATGACAACATAATACATAACCGAAACAATCTGTTAGATATGACAAGAATACGCACCTCGTCCGCTCATGTTGTTTAAGTAGGTTGAAGATTTCACTCCCAAGAGGTGATGATGAAATAGGAAAAGATTGTTATTGTTTCTGCGCTGAAACGTAAAACTGACCTCCTTCTTTGTGGTGGACGTTTGGTTGTGAACGAACGGACTTTATTTATAATTCTTCTTAAGATTGCACACGGCACTGTCATTTTTCTTGTTTGGTGACGTTGGCAGCAAGGTCGTTTGCACACGAAGAGGGATTATTGGTATTTCTTGTACCGTGCTCAAAGGAAGGGTTGGAGAGATGGGGATTTGGGGTGAGGGTAAGGGATGGACGTGTAGGTGAGGGGTAGAGGGGAAGTAGAGAAGGGGGAAGGGAGGTAGAAGGGAGAAGGAGAGAAAGAAGAGAAAGAGCAATAGTACATGGGTGAGAGGGAAGAAAGAGCGCAGAAGAGAGAGAGAGAGAGAGAGAGAGAGAGAGAGAGAAGAGAAAGAGGGCAAAGTGGAGAGAGAATGAAGAAAGAAATGGAAAAAGCACAGAAATAAAAGAGAGAGAGAGAGAGAGAGAGAGAGAGAGAGAGGGAGAGAGGGGGAGGGGGAGAAAGAAAGATGAGAAAGAGGGCAGACGTGAGAGAAAGAAAGAAGGAAATTTAAAGAGCGCAGAAGTCAGCGAGAGAAAAGAAACAGCGCAGAAGATAATATTATATAGAGAGAGGGGGAGGGAAGGAGAAGAGAGAGAGGGCGCAAAATAGAGAGAATAAAGAACGCAGAAGTTAAAGGGAGAGAGAAAGAAGAGAACTAGTTAGTTTATAGTTAGTTGTTTATAGAGGCGCAAGCATTTTCGGCTGTTTTAGCCTATTGGTAACACTGTGGTATTCTTTTGCCTTGAGGAGTTTTTGTTGATTTTTTCCTCATTTTTTTCAATCTGGTTTAACGCCCATGCAACACTGTAAGGTCATTTAAGAGGCGGGACCTCCGAGGTTTACGTCCAACTCCGATAGGATGGGGTCATTCCATTCGTACTTTGTCAATGTATGTTCTATTCAGGGTTTTTTTTCCCGCTAGGTGTATTCAGGTTTAGTGAGAGAAGAACAATAGAACCATTAGAATATATATATATATAATATATATATATATATAGAGAGAGAGACAGACAGACAGAGAGAGAGAGAGATATGTGCAATTCGGTTTGATTACAAGTTTTACGTTCCTTGAAACACTGTAAAGTCATTTAAGAAACGGACAACTTCAACCCTGCCTGTCGGGCCAACCCGAGCCGAGAGGGGAAAAAATTCCCAGCAGAAAGAAACGCAAATCGTCCGCGACCGGGATCGAGCTCGGGTCCTCCGCATGACAGGCGAAGTGCCTAACCATCACATGACAGCGTCGGTTGATGTGGTAATAATATGTATAGGAGACTATTAAGGAAAGCATTGATCGGCCATCGCAGGTTATCAAAGAGCTGTAAAATAGAGAGAGTGATCGGGAATTATATATTATACGTGGACTGCGAGTTAGAGGTTAGGTTAGTTTCATAAGGTTTTGCTATAAGCTACGGCTTATGCCTTCACGTAAGTGTGTTGGTAGAAAAGTATGTATGTACATGTATATAGATGTGTGCATTTACCCGTGTGTGTTTGTGTGTGTTTATGTGTGTGCTTGGTTAGTTTGGTTTGGTTACCAGTTTTACGTCCTCTGCAACACTGTAAGGTCATTTAAGAGACGGGCTACTTCGACCCTGAGGGGGAAAAAATTCCAGCAGAAAAAACAACTGAGATCGTCCGCGATCGGGGATCAATCTAGGGTCTTCCCGCATGCAAGGCGAAGAGTCTAACCATTACACCATAGCGCCGGTTGTATGTGTGTGTGTGTGTCAAGCCTAACCCGGGTTGAAAGGGACAAAATCACAACAGAAAGCTGCAGATCGTCTGCACGTGGGAACGAACTCGGGTCTGTCGCATGATAGACGAAGAGCCGGACCAATGCATCACAGACGCCAGTAGGGAGAGAGAGAGAGAGTGAGAGAGCAGAGGGAGAGAGAGAGAAAAGGGGTGGAGGGATGAGACATGAAAAAGTGAGATAGCTGAAGGGAGAGTTGAGAAAGAACTAGTGTAAAGGCAAGAAAGAGAGAGAGAGAGAGAGAGAGAGAGAGAGAGAGAGAGAGAGAGAGAGAGAGAAAGAGAGAGAGGGAGAAAAGGGGTGGAGGATGAGATAATAAAAAGTGAGACAGTTGAAGTGAGAGCATTGAGAAAGAACTAGTGTAAAGGCAAGAAAGAGAGAGAGAGAGAGAGAGAGAGAGAGAGAGAGAGAGAGGGAAAAAGAGAGGACGGAGACACAAGAAAGTAAAAACGAGAGACAGAGAGAGGAAGTGATATTCGGAAGTAACTTGATGCCGTCTTGGGGTAGGTTATATAAGGACAATAATATGTGTGTGTGAGTTGGTCTGTTTGTGTGAGAGAGAGAGAGAGTGAGAGGAGGAGGGAGCGAGAAAGAGAGAATGAGGGGGGGGGGGGGTAGAGATAGGTGGGGCATGGAGGTTGCGAGTAGAGGGAGGAGTGGACGGGATGCGAGAAAGGGAAAGAGAGAGAGATAGAGAGAGAGAGACAGAGAGATAGAGAGACAGGGACAGAGAAATGCGAAATAAAAAGAAGAGAGAGAGAGAGAGAGAGAGAGAGTGAGAAAGACAGAGAGAGAGAGAGAGAGAGAGAAAGAGAGAGAGAAAGGAAAAAAAAACGAGGTAAAGAGAGGAAAGGTTGGGTTCAGTTTTTGGCTTTACGTCAAACCAACAGATAAACATCGACTGTCCGCACTTGGGATCGAACTAGGGTTTCCGCATGATAGGCGAAGCGACTAACCATTACATTGTAGACCCTGGTGAAGAGATAGTGTGTAAAATGTTGTTTTCTTTGGTTTGGTTACCAATTTTACGTACCCCGCAACACTGTCAGGTCCTTTAAGAGACTGGTTTGGTTTGGTTTGGTTACCAGTTTTACGTCCCCTGCAACACTGTAAGGTCATTTAAGACGGGCTACTTCGACCCTGGCTGAGAGGGAAAAATCCCAGCACATAAATCCTTTATCGTCCGCAATCGGGGATCGAACCGGGGTCTTCCGCATGCAAGACGAAGAGCCTAACCATTACACCACAGTGCCGGTTAAGAGACTGGCTACTTTGCCCCTGCCTGTCAGGGCCAACAAGGGCTGCCAAGAAGCTTTGAAGATGTTCCAATCGATAGCCAAGTCGCCATTTTGACGCTTAAACAGGGACCTAGCAACAGGATTTTGCCTAACAAAGCATGTTTTTAACACACTAATCACATAAGCAACAAACATTTTCATTAAATTTTAAGAATTATTATTGCAATAGTCATCCACACCCGAAGAGATTGTAAAGATGAAAAATGCGTTGTCAATTTTGTCGGTCGTAAGGGGCTACTGTCGAGGCCGGAGTAACTATTTCCTCGAAGTCAATAGTGATCATGCGCGGTTGGAAATTAATCGTTAAAATTAACGATTTTTTATGCGCACGAACTTGATATGGAATCTAGAATAAATACCAAACACCAAGATATACAATATGATAGTCGCACTGGAGTGAAAGATTATGAAAAGAACTTTAGAAACGAACGCTCAGGTTTGCACTTATTCCTCCCTTTTTTTTTTTATCTTGATGGCCGAGTTCTTGATCTAGGTGGGTAGAAATTTCGATCGAAATTAAATATTACCCGACCGATTTATGCAAAATCCTTGAGCCACGTATACAAAAATGGTTGTAGAATTTTTTCAATAGAATCAGAATTTCGACACATTGTGGGCCGTATCTCAGCTTCAAGGCCCGCGACATGCCACACGTTTTCCTAGATCGAATCAGATTTAGGTGACGTAACACAATGCAGATTGTCATGAATCAAACAAAGTTACAGCCTAGGAAATTCATGAATGTTGTTGACAAATGAATGGAGCGAATGCCGACCGATTCCCAGCTTAGTTGCTTTTAAAACAAACATATGAAGACAAAAAATCTGAAAAGTGGCACAACTGTCCCGCCTCTCCCCTATATTGAACACACAAAACAACCTCAAAAGATAATAATAAAAAAAAGAGAGAGAAAGAAACAGAACAAAAAATAAGGTAGGTTTCAAAGAAAACAAACAAAACAAATCAACGAAAAACTTTTTAAAAAAAAGTTGCTTTACATATTATGTCATCAAAACAACGACGTATCTCTACTTACGATTTTTCCTCTTTCAACGCTATGACTCACTTATTTCGTGCTGTCCAAGAGATCTTATCTACTTTGAGGGTGGGGCATCCGGCTTAAGATTATGTAAATCCACTGTAATTGATAACAATGTGAAATGAAAGGTGGGTTTGGTTTGATTTTTAGTTTACGTCTCTTGCAATACTGCAAGGTCATATAAGGGGCACTATGCTCCTATACTTTTTCAATTGCGTTCTAGTTTCACGTCCCTTGTAACTCTGTAAAATCATTTCAGCGACGGGTTGGATGTTAAATTTTCTTTTTCCAATTAAATAAAGTTGCAATTAAACGATATTCACTGGTTTTACCGCCATGCCAGAAGGTTAAACCCTATGATTGATGGTTATCAAGATAGGTCTGGAAAAGCCGTGCCTCCACACTCACTTACCCCTTTTAATTAGAGTCAATTAAGGTACAATAAAAAACAATGATTGCTCTTTGACAGACCTAGGGGCGTGATATTTGGCTTTGTTCTTGTTTTTGTTTGTTTGTTTGTTGGTTGTTGTTGTTGTTGTTGTTGTTTTGGTATGGTTTTTTTTCTTGTGTTGAATTTTTTTCCAAACAATTTTGTCTCGTGTGGCTTTTCGTGACAAAAAAGTGCCTGCGGTCGCAGCACACAAAGGGCAACCCTCAGGAAAATTTAAGCCTGCTTGAGTGCATTTATGAGTTAAGAACAAAATAAGAAGATGCGAAAACAGCCAAGGCTGGCGCCTCTATAAATAACTCGCTCCTTACTACTACTACTACCACAACATCCAACATGCAGTCATTTTGCAGGAACTGAAGAACACATGCAGACAAGCGCGCGTGCACACACAACTTACACCATAAACACACACACATACACACACACACATACACACACACACACACACACACACACACACATATATACATACATACAAGCTCACGCTCCTGCCACCGGTGCTGTGGTGTAATGGTTAGGCTCTTCGCCTATCATGCGGAAGACCTGAAAGTTCGGTCGATCTTGGCTATTTTCCCTCTCAGCCGGGTTGGCGCTAACAGACAGGCTCGAGTAGCCTGTCTCTTAAATGATCATACAGTGTTGCAGGGGACGCAAAACTGGTAGCCAAATACACCCACACACTTTCTCACAAACACAGACTCACACACACGCACACACGAACTCACGCTCCTACCCACGCACACAACCCTCACACAAGCACACACATTCACACAATTGTACTCACACGATATACCTGACCTATCAAACCACAATTATTTGAAAGAACCCTGACCTCACTTTCTCTCCCGCCCTCCCGTTATAACGGTCGTGTGCAAACCTGGAATCCCCCTGTCCGGGGAACGCGCCAAAAAATTGCGTGGCCGACATAGCTCAGGCTTGACCAGTCATGGGTGGATCACATTCTGATAGTATCCGGTTTAATATAAACCGAATTATTCCACAAGCAGCTAAGTAGATCTATTAAAGATTCGTATTAGTTCCAATTTTGTTTGGTTTGATTGATGTTTTACGGCTCCGTCGACTGTAAAAGGTAATTTCGGCGCCGAGAAACATTCCAAAGTATTTGAGAAGGAATTAATGTTGAATTCTAAACCAGACTTTCAACCACCGGGGTATCTTTAACGTGTGTAACGTACATACGAGGATTTGGAGACTTTTCGTCCTTACCCGAGAGGACAAATAAAGTGTTGGATATTACCTACCGTAAGATCGAGACTGTGGTCGGCGCCGAAATCACCTTGTAGTGTCGATGGAGTGGTAAAACCCAAAACAAACAAAATAACAGGGATGTCGTTGAAAGAGTAGACAAGGAATGAGAGAAGAGGAAGAAAATAAAGACCACAGGAGTAGACATGCTAAGAGCAAGTCAGAGAAAAAAACAGAGAGCGAAATAGAAAGAGGGTTAGGAATAAGTGTGAAGACAGAAATTTGGGGAGAAAAATTCCTGCACTGCCCAGGGTTCAAACCCGGGACCATTGGCATGGGAGGCCAACACCATACCCTCTAGACCACGAAAGAGCCCGGAACCATTGGCATGAGAGGCGAACACCTTAACCTATAGATCACGAGCTCCCCCTTTTATTTCGATATTGTCAAGTCTCGCACGTGGTAATGGGAACTTGGAAGATTCCGTTCCATGTGATTTGGTTTGGTTACCAGTTTTACGTCTCCTGCCAACACTGAAAGGTCATTGAAGAGACGAGTTACTTCGACCCTGCCTGTCAGGGCAAACCCAGGCCTAGAGGGGGAAAACACCAGATCGTCAACGACCGGAATCGAACTCCGGTCTTCCGCATGACAAGCAAAGAGCCTAACCATTACACCACTGGTTCTATAAATTTATAACTTCGAACTAACTGTCCCTTAAATAACTTTATTATTGCGTTGTTGGAGGAGTAAAATAAAAAACCATCGGTGTCTGTGGTGTAATGGTTAGGCTCTTTGCCTATCACACGGAGGATCCGAGGTGATCCCACGTGCGGACGGCCTCGTATTTCTGCTGGTTTTCATCCCTTTCAGCCCGGGTTGACCCTGACAGCCGGGGTCGAAGAAGCACGTCTCTTAAATGAACTTACAGTGTTGCATAAACATAAAACTAGTATTAAAAAAAAGAAAACAAACAAACAAACAAAAAACCTCAAGCAAAGAACAGAACAAAAAAAAACAACCAAAAAAAGAAAAACTACCCACAAAAACAACAACAACCCCAAAACCAAGCTATGCTTATAACAACTACCGAAACCGGACCTTTTAATCCGGTTCGTCCACGATCCGAATCTGCTGTCCCCAGTGGTGTAAGATTGTCGCACAAAGGTCAAATAAGGTCACGGGTAACTTTCCATTGGCTGGACTCCTACAACTCCTACGTCCCTCTACTGAGGATTTAAGGACTTAAGGACTTAGGGCGGAGCGTCCACTAACCTGTTTTGTCAGTTGCAGGCCAGGCTCATATGTATATATGTTGGGGGGGGGGGGGGGGGGGGGGGGGAGTAGTTTGGAGTACTAGGAGTATTCACGCCGATACTTGGGGTTCTTGATGTCTGGAGGTTAGGGTGTTGGTTTTTCGTGCCAAAGGTAGCAGGTTCGATCCAGGATATTTACAGCATTTTCACCCCATAAGTTCTTCGGCCTTTCTCTCTCTCTCTCTCTCTCTCTCTGTTCTTCTTTAAAACCTGTCTTTATTCCCTGTTTCTCTTCTCTCATTCATTGTCTGCTGCTCTTCTTTCAGTCGTATGACTGTGATTGTTTTAGGTTTTGGTTTACGTCCCTTGCATTACAGTAAGGTCATTTAAGACTCACTATGGGTCCATATAAATATTTGGCGTGGGTGGAGAGGTTTGGAGTACTAGGAGTGTTCACGCCGATACTGGGGGTTCTTGATGTCTGGAGGTTAGGGTGTTGATTTTTCGTGCAAAAGGTAGCAGGTTCGATCCAGGATGTTGACAGCTGTATTTTCTCCCTTGGTTTCTTCCTTTAGTGATTCAACGGTACTCTCTCGTTCTCTCTCTCTCTCTCTCTCTCTCTCTCTATCTATCTATCTATCTATCTCTCTCTCTATCTTGTTATGCTTTCACGCCCGTATTTATTCCCTGTTTTCTTCTCTCATTCATCGTCTGCTGCTTTTAGTTCAGCCGCTTGACTGTGATTAGTTTGGCGTTTTTACACCCCTTGTAACATTGTAAGGTCATTTAAGTGACCGGGTACTACAGTTGAACCTGCACAAACGACCACTTGTATAAGACGACCACCTGCACAAATGACCACATTACATCGACTTCCAAATTACATTTGATATTTGCCTTGGGTGCAGGGGTTTTGTTGGATGTTTTTTTAAATATTTGGTTGTTGTTTTTAGGGGGGCTGTTTGTTGGGTTGTCGTTTTTTTTTGTTTGGTTTT
>JAUKPP010252101.1:0-12583 GCA_032273245.1 Phyllaplysia taylori
GAGAGATAGGGAGAGAGAGAGAGAGAGAGAGAGAGAGAGAGAGAGAGAGAGAGAGAGAGAGAGAGAGAGAGAGAGAGGGGGATCTTCTGAGAGGAAACAAGGCGCTATTTCATACAAGGTTCATGAATGTGCCAGCAAAAAACAAAAAGATGGACAGCTGAGGAGGTTATTTGTGGATTTCATACAATAAGACTGAAAATACCTTTATGCAATAAAATTACATCTGATGTGCACAAATCTTTGAAAGGAGAGACAGATTTGGGGCGATATTCATGCAACATAGGTCTACCAGTATTGTTTTCATCATACATCAATACATCTAGAAGGGGAGAAAGAAGGGTGAGGGTGTACGCGCGCTTGTGTGTTGCGTCAGTGTTCATCTGTGTCCACTGTCCACGCCAGTGTATGAGTTTCTGTGTATGTATTGTGTAAAGCCCTTGTATGTGCTATTTTGTGTGCTCATTCTTGAGAGCGTCAAGTTCTATTTCATCCGATCAGGACCGATCAAACGTTTAAACTAATTAAATTGATGGCGTACAAAAACCTGATTATTTCTGTCTGTTGTGGATTTTAGGTATTTCATTAAAGATTTGACCAAAATAAATTTAAAGAATTAAAAAAAAAAACTGAGACAAAATGAAATTAAATGAAATATTTTTTTATATTTTTTTTTAGTTTAGAGACCCACACTTTTTGTTTTGTTTCTTTCTGAAGGCCTCTCAATATTTACTTTTACACATCGAGAATATATGTACTTTATTGTCTCGATGCTTTTACATTGTAGAATCTAGTTTTTAAAGATATCAAGATGAGATAACTCTTAATGACATTTTAGCAGCCTCACGTAAACAAAGTACCATGCGTTGCAAGATAATGTTGTGAGTTGTGACTAAGGATACGATTGACAGAACAATGCAGGTGTCAAACGCAAATAACGTTAAGATCTATAATCTTAGCGCTGGGAAATCTTTGCCAGAGGTAAGGACCCTTGTTTTAGTGCGTACCCTTCTTGATTTAGAATCTTAGATTTAGATATTATCTCGTACTCATCATACACACAAGTACAAGTAGGCGCTTTTCGGTTCGTCGTTTGTTACCCGCCCCAGGCCCAGAATCGAACAAGAAGGGGACAAACAATACTTTTCAATTCAATTCAATAGATCTAGAAATCTAGACTCTAGATCTACTTCTTTCTCTCTCTCTCTCTCTCTCTCTCTGTCTGTCTCTCTCACTCTGTCTGTCTGTCTCTCTCTCTGTCTCTTCATTCGTTCATTCCTAAAATCCTATTCTGAATTCCAAACTGACAAATTATTAATATAATAGATTCCAGGCGCATACACAAATCAAAGTAAACACAGAAGTTACCGGTAGCTGGTAGTACTAGATCTAGATTCTAGATCTAGATCTAGTAGTGGCAGTGGAGTCATGGACACTGACGGAGATCGAGCTGGGAATCAGGACCACGATATTTAAGTAGTGCCAAGCCCTTATAAGTTATATTATAGCCACAACAAGGCTTAGACCGAAACAGTTCTGAATTGAAATAAAAATGCTGGGATAAGTGTTTCCTCCAGTCCTGGTCTCACGCTTAGCTCACTGACACTCTTTTTCGATACCCGGGCAATATCGATACCCGAACTTTAACAAATTTAACTTTGACACAAACAGAACTACAACTACAAGATCACCGGCGTAGGCCATATATATCATTCATCTATCAATCATCACTACTATCAGTACTATCACCATCCTAATTAAAGCCTTTTTAGACTTCAACTTCAGAAGGTTAGGCCCTATTTTTATTGTAGGCCTATTTAATAAATATATAATAATAATAATTGCTCCCAAAACAAATGTGGTCCACTCTCTGCTGCTTTGACTCAATGTGAAAAATGTGTTTGCTTTTAAGTTTACCCTGCCCGGCCTGCTGCATCATTAAATTATGCTTTTTTTTATTGCAAGTTGGGGAAGTGTGAAACAAAACAAAGATTGAGAGTTGAGACCAAAATTGAACAAGTTGCTTGTATGGAAATCGTTTTCATGTATTTGCAATTCAATTTATTTTTAGCCCTATTTTTGTTTCAGTGGCTTTCAGACAGACAGAAAAGGAAATTACAGAGTAAAGATGATGGTAAGTTAAAAAGAGATGAGTTATGTGCTCTTTGCTAATCATTGCACCAGGATACTTTTATTTTTTATGCTTCTTGAAAATTATTGAATAATTGGCTAAAGAATGAAAATTTTCTGCAAAGTAGGCCTATGCACTGCATTTGAATATTGAAATATCATTAACTCTCTTAAGTTTATTTTGTATAGAATCATAAAAACAGAGTAAAGCTGGACTAGTCCTCAAAATGTTCATTCAATCCCGAATCCTCACTGAAAAATTATTTGATCACCAATACTATTTCGAAAACGATTGAATCTTCAACTGCCAATCCTTGGTTTATCAAAAAGATTCAATCTGCCAATCCAATGCATCTCTAATCCTTGCTGAATCCCCCCCCCCCCCCCCCCTCTCCACATTTTTTAAAACTATAACCCATTATTATTGGACTAGCAATGACTGAAATTTTTTAGTTAAAAATGTAAAAGCTAAGGAATTTATAGGGGGAAAAGGAATCATCTGCTTGCATACTACCAGTAACCGTGGTATGATAGGATTTGTCAGAGCCTGTAGAAACAGCAAGTAATTGAAAAACTAACAGTACATTGTCTGCTACAGTATTTTGCCGGGCAAAAATTAGAAGTTTGCTTGTTTTACTTTATTTCAGATATTCGAAGAAGATTAGAACTGATTCAAGACTTTGAAATGCCAAGTGTCAGCAACTGTGTCAAAACATCTCCAGATGGACAATTTATATGCTCAGCAGGTAATTGAGTAATTTGTTTTATAATTATAGTTGTATGGTTTTTTTCAGCATTTGCATGGTCTCTGTCATTTGTTTTGAAATGACTGGTTTGTATGGTCAGTACTGTACACTGACTCTGATTCATTTGCTCTCTTAGAAATGGACAAAATGTATCACACAATTGAGTCACTATTTCACAGATGGTTGGTGAGCATTGTGGTGTGGTCTGTTCCATCTCCTTTCTATTGTTTTAAATTGTCCTAATCTACTACCTGGAACTAAAGGTATCTTATTGTGTTGACAATGTCATAATACCTAAGCGAAACCGAACAAACTCATAATTTAGGGGGTGTGAAGCATGAAGGGTTTTTGCCCTGAAATACCATTGAGAATATTTTATTGTATTTCAGGTACATACAAACCACGATTCAAATGCTATGATGTCCATGAGCTGTGCCTGAAATTTGAACGAGGGCTTGATGCTGAAGTTGTCAATTTCCAGTTTTTGTCGGAGGACTACAGTAAAGTATGTATGTTTTTGTTTTCTTGTTTAGATTGATAATAATACATATGTAAAAAATGCAGCTGTTATTGGGAGCAACTTATTTTTAGAGATGTCAGCTCACTTTGCACCGTGTTAGTCTTTTGTATTGTTTTGCCTCTGCGCTGCGGAATCTTAAATAAGTAGAAAAAGCTTACGGACACACTATACTATACTGTTACAGATGGACTTACTCTCAGGCCAACTTAAAATCTTTTATCCCATGTGTATATTATATCTTGAAAGTAAATTCTTCTGAACCTCAGAAGTGACTGCTCTGGGTTGGTTGAGTGGCCATTTTGTCTAAAGAAATATTGGTCGTGGCTGTCTTGGGCGTGGACTTTTATGGGGAAGTTAAATATAGAAAATTCAAGGTTTTCACGGAACACTGAAGTGGTAGACATGCCTCCTACAAACTGAAATCCTAGAAAAAATCAATTTGGGTTAATCACTTTCCTCTGTGACTAAATGGAAGACACTGTCTTGCCACATAAAGTTTTTCTTCCAGGTATAAACTAGTTTTAGAGCCTCTGATATTTCTGCTTTCAGAATGAATTCCTTAAAACATGGTCCTTAGCTAGTTTTGAGTAGTTAACCTATATTTTCATAGTGCTCAGACAATATCTTGTGTTGATGTGATTTCAGGTTTGCTTTTTACAAGATGACAGATATGTCGAGTTTCATACACAATTTGGGAGATTGTTCCGAATGAGAATTCCCAAATATGGCAGGGACCTGTCTTACTACCCACCATCTTGTGATATGTACTTTGTCGGTGTGAGGTAAGCTGATGAATTTTTAAATCATTATAATGGATGGTTGACAAACATTCTTGTGTGGTCTGCTTTTTTTTTGTTTTGTTTTGGCTTAACGTCCCTTACAACACCTTAAGGTCGTTTAAGGGACGGGCTACTTGGACCCTGCCTGTCATGGCCAACCCTGGCTGAGAGGGACATTGTCCCAGCAGAAAAACAGAGATACACTCGATCAAACAAACTGCCCTACGTAGGCCCTGAACTCGCGTCCTCTGCGGTATAGGCAAAGTGCCTAACCAATTCACCACATGCCGGTGTGTGGCCTGCGTGGTTGAAAAAGATGATTTGGTAAAAACATGAATAAGTAAAGAATGTGTTTGTGGTTGTATTTACGTTGTTTTGAATTCTACATGCTCATCATATTGATGAAATCTTTAGTTTGATCCTTTGTGTTGTATTGTTGTCAGATATTCTGAATATTTTGTTTACATGGAATATAGTACAATATTTATTGTTTTATAACATCAACCATTTCAGCTCGGAAATCTACAGGATCAATCTTGAGAAAGGGAGATTTATGAAACCTCTGCAAACATCTGGAGTGTAAGTGAATTTCTCTGTATGATGTGAATTATTGTACTTTGTGTGTAAAAAGGGTGTAATTTGTGAAGCTTGTCAAATTTAAGCCATCCTTGACATAAGTGAGTGTTGTCACACACATACATTTTTGCAATGCATAAGATAACAAAATGAAACATTTTCATTGGTAACAAGTTATTTTTAAAAAAAAAGTTACCTCCAGTTTTCTTATCATGACATTAAAGACTTGTGCTTATGTCTGTACCTGTCAAAGAATCTGTCTTAATGTTCATGCATCTTCCTGGCATTTGAAGGTGGGGTTTTTGTTTTGTTTTATAGAAATGTCAGCAGAAGAATTCTGGGCAGCATCTTCTCTTCAAATAAAAATTTATTTTCTGGCAAACTGAGTGGAATAATGCAACAATTGCATTTTTCATGGATGCTTTTATTTTCTTTTTCCATATTCTCATAGAGAATTCAATTGTTGTGAGTTCAACCCGGTCAATTATTTGTTTGGCTGTGGATCAAAGTCAGGCCATCTTGAATGCTGGGACCCAAGAGCTCGAACAAGATGTGGCATCCTGGATGTGGCAACAAGCAAGTTTGTGGAGGACTACGAGTAAGTGATGGAATCATGTCATGGCCATCAAAGCTATGTTGTTTTTATCTGCCATTTAGAAGAATAGGATTTGTGGGCTCAAAGGAGTATCTTCAGTTAGGTTGTTATTAATTCATTGTAGATATGCCAGGCCTTATTTTCCTGTTTTCTCAAACCATGAAATGTAATGGATCAAGTCAGCCCTGTCTAGTTGAGTGGTTGGTTCTGTTTCCCACTATTGGAGTAATGAGTCCACTCTTTAACTAAAATGACATTTCCACTGTATTTTGGAAAGGCTGTACCAGAAGGTGTACTGTATGGTAAACCTCATAGCAACTTTGATCACTTACACATTTCCTTCTTTATGTACACATTTCAGTATCAGTGCCGTCCCTGAGATTTCAGCTATGAAATTCCGAAATGATGGATTGACAGTGGCTCTGGGAACAAGCACGGGACATGTGAGGAAATATGTTTTTAATTCTTTTCATACGTGTCATGCGAGCGGATAAAATACGTTACTTCTCTGATTTGGGTCTCATAAAAAGATATATACAACAAATTTAGGGGCTTTTCATGCTCTTTAAAGAAATCATATTTCTAACTTAATTTTTCTAATCGCTATCAAGATTTGAATTTGGAGGGTTGGAAAAAAGTGGTATTGAAAAAAATCTAGACAAAAGTTTCTTGGCATATTGTGAGCTAAACTCGTTAGCAACCAATAATAATAAAAAAAAGTGCAAATTTTTTATTTCTTTATATGATAGGAAAAAATGTTGAACATGGAGTAAAAAGCACTAGTAATTGAGAATAGCTTTCACCCTTACATAGAACTCTGATTATTTCCCTTTTGCAAATTGCGAGAAGTTACTCATTTCGTCAACTTGCCTCACATATATGTATTTGTATTAAACATTTGTGAGTCCTTTCAGGGCCATTTCTTGTCTGCCTCCTTTCAAATTAAGCTTTCAGTACACTGAAAGTTACTTTTAGTATGTGATTGATTTGTTTTTTTTATTCCCCAGGTGTTACTGTATGATCTGAGAGCTTTGAAACCTTTCCTGGTGAAAGATCACAACTATGAGCTCCCCATCAAATCTATTGATTTCCAAGATGACCAAGATCTTGTCTTGTCAATGGATACAAAAATTTTGAAAATGTGGAACAAGAACACAGTAAGGATAGCATTTGTTTGTTCTTAAAATATCATTTGTCTGATGTTTCTCGTTGATGACGTCATGTATATTGTTGCCTGTATTGCATGTTCATTCTTTCTACTTCTTTCTATGTTTTACTATTGTCCAAATGCATGTCAATAGTGCCATATTACAGTAACCATATGTAACAGTCATACTCGTGCCTGTGAACATAATGTATATATTGACAGTGCATTTAGAGTTTTTCCTTATGTCTTTGCATAGTTTATACACCACTGATTGTTAAAGAGCTTCAAGATAATTTGTTCAGTGATATTTGCATCTGAGAGTTTTAAAACAGTTTGTTTGGTATATATGCATCTTTGAGCTTGAAGATAGATTGCTTTGTTATGTATGCATGTAAGAGTTTCAAAACGATATGTTTTGCTATGCATGCATAAAAAAAAGAGGTTCAATTTATCTCAGTCATGAAGAAAGAATTTTAAAAAGTTGTTAATGAATTTCTAGTTCTTACAGTGAAGGATGTCACAGTAATGGTTTCTCATTCCTCTCGTCCTCAGGGCAAGCACCTCACAGCCATTGAACCAGGAGTGAACCTGAACCAGTTGTGTACTTATCCTGACTCAGGCTTGCTCTTTATGGCCAACGAGGCACCCAAAATTCTCACATACTTCATTCCTGTAAGAGACTTGCTCATTGTTTTGATATTGTGTTTAGATTAATCAATGTATAAAAGGAATATTTCAGTGCTGGTAGTATGACCTTTTAGTATCAAAAGAGCTATAAAACGTCAAAGATTGGTAATTAGTGGGGTCTCTTGTATGGTCTGCTCCTTGTACTTTCTCTCTGTGTATTATTATTGTCGCAATCTACTTCCTGGCTATGAAATGATTTATTAGTATCAATAGTACCATTAAACTTCAACAAAACAAACTCAAAACAAATTTTTCTTTTTGGGCAGAGTATTGGCCCAGCCCCACGATGGTGCTCTAGTCTTGACGGCATGACAGAGGAACTGGAAGAAAAGGCAGAAAACACAGTTAATGGCCCCCCCCCCCCCCCCTCTCTCTCTCTCTCTCTCTTTTACTCTCCTTCTCTTTCTTATTCCTCCCACCTCTCTCTCTCCTCCTCCTCCAACCCTCCCCCACCGTCCCTGCCTCCCTCTCTCTTTGTGTAGCTGGTGGGCGCTCTGGTATAGTCTGCTCCTTCTACTTCTCAGACCCCAACCTTTGTTGGGCTGAGATAAAGATATGCAGTGCATTATTTGCAAGATCACTATGCTTTTTTTATCCCCTTTCCAGTGTACGATGACTACAAGTTTGTGACAAGGACGGAACTGGAGGAGCTTGGTCTCGGACACTTGATAGGCACAAATCTGCTGAGAGCCGTCATGCATGGATTCTTCATCGACATCAGATTGTACCACAAGGTATTTACTTTATCATGTGCAAGGATCTTGGCTAAAAAAAGCTGAGGCTGGCGCCTCTATAGATAACCCACTCCTCACTACTAAGGATTTTGGAATCTTTTTATCTTTTACGCCCTCTCTCTCTCTTTGTCTACATTATAATTGCTCTTTACGTTTATAGTTTTGCAAATACTGTACTGATTTTTTCTTTCACCTGCGTCAAACAAATGAAGACTTGTTTTTTAGCAGATGGTTGGTGGGTGCTCCAGTGTTGTTTGCTCATTCTACTTCTTTCTGAGTGTTAAAATTTTCATAATCTACTTTTTGGCTCTGAAATGACCTTGTGAGTGAGGGCATCTGAGGTGTTGAAATGCAAAACAAACAATGTTTGTTTTAACCGTTGCGAAAGAAATATAGCAGAGCCTCATATGAGATGGGCCTACCAATAAAGGGTACATGGCTTATAAAGTGTAAGTTAGCACCTCTCAGGGCAAAATCCTGGTTTATGCTGATGTTTCTTAATAGGTTTTTGCAACTCTGCGCCTCTTACCACAAAAGAATTAATTTAACCTGTCTTTTTTGCTCCAAGTCCTCTGTATTATTGAAACTTTTTTGTCTTAATATTCTGTTATGAATCGACTTGATTTTGTTTCTTCAGCAGTCATCCAATGATTCTTTGGTGTACATTTTGAAAGAAGTCTCCAATTATGATTTAAGAATCACGTTTGAGAATTTTTATTTTTTATTGTATTTCAGGCCAAGTCCATTGCTGATCCGTTTGCCTTTGACAAGTACAGGAAATCTAAGATACGAGCAAAGATTGAAGAAGAAAGAACGAGTCGTGTCAATCTGAAGGTGGGTAGGATATCTTAAAGAAAAGCAGACAAGCAAACCGATTTTTGTGTTGAAAATTCATAAGGGAGTGAAACTTAATTGCAGATTAAAATTGCTTTTTGCTAGATTTTGATATCACCCTAGTGTGAATTCACTCTAGCAAGATCTTTCAGTTTTGGAAAAGATCATTGGTCAATATTTTCTGAATATTTTTGTAGGTACATATATTATAGTATATGATGCACCACGCAAAACAGAAATTGTCTTCTAAAATGTACCTTGCAAGCTTTCTCTCCCTTAATGTTGATTACAAAAATCCTTCATTGTCAAAGAAACTTTTTATACACATTGCAGACAAAATCAAACTTTGTCTTTTCTCCAATCCAGAAACTACCAAGTGTGAACAAAGACCTCGCTCAAAAGCTGATGGAAGAGGATGAAGCACAAAAGGCAAATCCGTTGAAACGTGAGGTAAGTATCTGATGAAAGGTCGCGAAGATTTTGATAATCAATAACAAGTTAAATAATGACATTTACTCCCCCCCCCCCCTTCCTGTGACAAAATCAGTTGTGTTGATATTTTAATCTCCATCTTGATTTTAGTATCACTTCTGTTATGGAAATGTCTTAGACAAGGTCATGGTTTGGAGAGAAAAAAACGAATGTTTGCAATAGACCTGCTGCTGCTTAAAATCATTGCTTGGCTGATGCCAAAATTCCATCTGTTTCTGTTTGTAGTCTCAAATCTTTTAAAGCTGATCCACAAAGAAAGAAGCAGCAATAGAAATACCTAATACTCTGTTTGTAATTTTTTCTGTTTTGTGTTCTATCCCCTACCCAACATGGAAATAACTCTATTTTCAAAAGGTAGGCCTGCTAGCTTGAATTTCGTTAAATACAAAGCAAAATGCTCAGATGTGAATGTATTTTCTGAGACACTGGTCAAGAAATCTTTGTCTGGTTCACAGCCTATTGAAATCAGGATTATGGTCTTGGATGAATATAGGGATATAGATATCATCTTATCGTTCTGCTGCTTTTTCCATAGTGGCCTCACCTGTTCGTTTTGCGATGTCATAGGATAGGCATTGTTTTTATTCAATTTCTCCCTTCTGTTTGTGCACAGAACAAAGCGGTCAGCAGCATCTTGAAGGATGACAGATTCTCTGCCATGTTCAGCAACCCCGACTTCCAGATTGACCCCGAGTCTGAGGAGTATCGACTCATCAATCCTGTCATGTCCAAGTTGGATAAGGCAAGGAAGAAGAGAGAAGAGAAACATGCATTGAAAAGACAGTTCAAGGAGGTGGAGGTAAGTGACTATTTGTGTGTGACTAAAATCAGCTGGTCTATTCATGTGGTATGAGTATGAAAGATTCTTTTTCTCACAAGTATGTCATTGATGTGAAGTCCCATCAGAGCTTACACTTGGTATGGGATAGAGCATTCTATTATTAGGTTGTTGTTGTTTTTCTACAGATTTAGAATTATTATGTTATTACTTGTTCTCCTTTTTATTTTGTATTCTTTGCAAATTAAAGCAAGAACTTGGTGGATACAGTGTGGCGGTAGTAAAGGTTAAAGAGAAATTCTATTATTAGGTTGTTGTTGTTTTTCTACAGATTTAGAATTATTATGTTATTACTTGTTCTCCTTTTTATTTTGTATTCTTTGCAAATTAAAGCAAGAACTTGGTGGATACAGTGTGGCGGTAAAGGTTAAAAAGAAATTGTGGTCTTAAATGAAAATTACCGGAATTGATTTCTTCACGGTTCCTGTAAAATTTGTTTTGAATGTGATCTTGGTTTGTGTGTTTATCTCGTGCAGGTAGAAGATGAAGTTTTGAGTTGTCCAAGCAAATAGAAATATATTGAATTGATTTCTCCAAGTCTTCCCTATTAAATTATTTGAAAGCTATCCATTTCAAATTCTTATTCGTATTTATCTTTTACAGGGAGCAGATGAAGTTGAAGGTCGCCCGAGTGATGATGACGACAGCAGCTCTGATGATGAGAGAACATGGACAGAGGACGTGAAGCAACAATACAGCCAGCTGCAGAGGGAGAAGAAATTTGAGGAGAAAAAGCAAATGATGGAAGAGAGGAGGCAGGCCAGACTGTTTGAGATCAAGGATGGGGAAGAACTCGGAGTCAAAAAGGATAAGAGCAAGAAAATGGAATCAAAGTAAGTTAATGATGAGAGAATCAATGAGGCTGAGCAGGTTTTTACCAAGACATATTTTCTTAATGTAGTGGCTTTCGTATTTTACAATGTGTGAATAGTTGAGTTTATATTGAGGTAAAATATCACTGGTAAGTAAGCAGTAAGTTAAAGACTTATCGATCCAACAAGTGTTTTTGGGTTGTTGTTTTTATCTAACAAATCTTATGAATGACGCTGTTAACTTCAATGCATTGTTTTGTAATGAAGAAAATGCTCTTTGAGAAGTGAGCATATTTCACCAGCAGAGGATGGTGCTTCTTCATCTCTGTACTACAAGTAGTATGCTATCTATAATCAATGTATGATTTAACCTTTGAAATGTATGGTATAATTTACATGTATGTCTTTCACTCAAGGAAATCACTGGCTGATCGGTTGAGGACCGCTGAAGAAGATGGTGTCTCCCGTGGAGAGGGATCGCTTGGAAACAGAGAAATGACCTTTTCCCTGAAGAAAGTGAGTAGTAAGGGATTCTTTTTACTGACAGAAAGATATCTTTGTGAATTTCAGTTATTTCCAAGTAGGCCCACTGTAGAACGAGGATTCTCGAACAAAGTTATCAGATTATTAAGTCTGTCTTTATTAGATCTGTTGTTAGTTGTGAACAGATAAAGGTGGGAAAGTTATCAGGACCTGTCTGCAGACAGTGGTTCATGGAGCATTGTGGTCATGTCAAGGGGAACAATTCAAGTTTCTGATCTCCATTCCTTTGATAATTTACTATAATGGCTTTTATGTTTCATAAGAGAATTCATCCCAGTCTATGTAGAGGCATCTCTCACACTGATATTGCCTGCGCTGCTCGTGGTGGCCACATTGAACACTTGTAGGGCAGAAATAAAACTTGGTTGTGAGTGCACACTTGTGACTCATCTTGAGTTTTCTATTGCTTGTCTCGTATCAAAATATTGTTATAAAATGGAGTCATTCTTTTTTAATCACCCTGTATTGTATTTTGAGCCCATCAGCTAAAGCGCATGGCACACATAGTGCTACCCACATCGTCTTGGCTCAATTTAGTAACTGTCAGCAACAAAATCATGCGCAGGCCTTGAAGTTACAATAACCTCTCTCTATCTTGTCTTTTCAAGGAGAAAAAAATCAGTACAGCAATGGAGCAGAGGAATCTTCACCAGTCGGAGCGGAGGAAATTGAAAAGATCAGCTGGAAATCTACTAGAGAAACCCAAGACCAAGTTTTGGATGGGGAAGAAAGTCTAATGAAAGTAGTTTTGAAGTGTGATATAGTGTTTTGTATGAATGTTGGTGTAAATCTATGTACTGTGAAAGAGGTTGAATGGTTGTGGACCTGCCTTGTACATTGACATTATGTTTTGCATGCATGAGGACTTATACTGTACCTGTGTATTGCTAAAGAGTTGGTGCAGTTGTCGACCTGCCCTGTACATTTATGCATGTTTGTATGGCTTGTGATTGGCCAATGTTATCAGATGAAATGATTGAGTTTTTTTTTTTTATCACAATGAAAAAGTGTTTGCTTCAGAGAAAAATATAGTCAAATATCAATAACGGTACATATGAATAAGATGTACACTGTGGTAAGGGTGGGCGGATTCGATTCGAAGTTCGAAATTCGTCGAATCCATGGGACTGGATTCGATGTTCGAACATTTAGC
>JAUKPP010252112.1:0-12582 GCA_032273245.1 Phyllaplysia taylori
ACACACTCTCTCTCTCTCTCTCTCTCTCTCTCTCTCTCTCTCTCTCTCTCTCTCTCTCTCTCTCTCTCTCTCTCTGTTGTTGTTTTTCTTCTATACTGGTTGGCAACTTGGCAATACAATGCTTGTCTCATCGCTGACGCCATGCGCCTCACGTAATCAAATAATGGTAAAGATATTTTTTGTTTTTTTGTTTCTTTTTTTTTTTGTTGCTTTTCCCTTCTTTCTCTATTTTCTTTATGTTTTTTTGTTTCCTTTTCTTGTATTCCTCATAAAAAATTTTTTTTATCGTGTTTTATTAAAACTTTGTTCTCTCTCTCTGTCTGTCTCTCTCTCTCTCTCTCTCTCTCTCTCTCTCTCTCTCTCTCTCTCTCTCAGTGAATATATTGAAATTGTTCTCTTTCTCTCTCTCTCTCTCTCTCTCATTGTACTATTGAAATAGTTCTCTTTCGTTTTGTGTCTCTCTCCTTCCTCTCTCTCCCTCTTTGTTTTTATTTTCTAGTCCTTTCAAAGTGGGGCCTTGGGCAACTTAATACTTTTAAACGGGACCTTAGCGGTGACTTTTCCACGGTAAAAATTCTGTTTTTAAACAAAATAATTTTATACCTTAAGCAAACCACGACCAAAAGTTGTGGGATCTTAGGCGTAGACTTCTGTATCACCATCACCACCAGCAACAACAAGAACAAAACACAACTACCAATAAACAGCCTATATAAAACAAAACAAGAATGAATACAAACGGAAACATAAAAGCAACAAGCTGACAAGTCATTATTTACTCACTTGCGCACACCTAACAAACATACTGTACATTTATATCATCTTCTTTCCCCCCCCCCCCCCCCAAGCTCACGTTGGCTCCTGGCCCCAAGCATAGTTTTCTTTTCCTTCCTACCTCCTTCTCCCTTTTTTCCCTCTTCCTGGTGCAGTGTTTACCCAGCACCTGCAAGTGGCGACAAGATGGAACCTCAAGGCAAGAGAAGGTCTACCAACCTTTTGTCTCCTGTCCCATTCTCTCTCTCTCTCTCTCTCTCTCTCTCTCTCTCTCTCTCTCTCTCTCTCTCTCTCTCTCTCTCTCTCTCTCTCTCTCCCACCCCTCCCCTTTTACTTTTACTTTTCCCCCCTCACCGTTCTTGGTTCCTCTTTGACATTTTTCTCACTCTTGAAGACTTGCATCTGTGGTGTAATGGTTAGGCTCTTCGCCTATCACGCAGAAGACTCGAGTTCGATCCCACGTGTGGCGAGCATCTGCGTTTTCCCTACCAGGGTAAAAGTTAAAGTGGCCTGTCTAAAAATACCTTACAGCGTTTTTAGAGACGTAAAATTGGTAGTCGAGCCGACATGTAACAGTAGAACCCGCATATCTCGACGTCTGTTAACTCTACATTCGGCTTCAGTCGGCACGATTTGGAATTCCCATCTCTTCTACATCTTCGTCCCTTAAGTCGACTTTCTCTTTACCTGACTTGATTTCAATAGTACCAGAATGTCGACTTATGCGGTTCCTACTGTAATTCAAAATGTTGCATCGTGATGTAGGCCCTGTACGTGTACATAAAATTGTTTTGCATTGTTTGCCGTGCTAGTTCTTTTCCAGTCAGCTCTGCAAGATGTCTGGATTTAGTGCTGTGTGTATCAATGAAAAGTTTGTGATCGCTTGAGTTTAACAGGGATGTGTCTTTTTTTGTATGTGCTTTTTAAAGTGATTGTAGTGCGTGTGCGTGCGTGTTGGTGTGAGAATGAGTACACATTTCATCAAGAGAAGCAGGAAGATGGAGAGATAGATGTGACAGACAGACAGAAAGATAGAGAGATGTAATAGACAGACAGAGAGAGAGAAAAATAGAAAGATGTGATAGATAGACACAGAGAGAGATAAAGATAGAGATAATATGATAGACAGACAGAGAGAGAAAAGTAGAGAGGTGTGATAGAAAGACAGACAGAGAGAGAGAAAGATAGAGAGATGTGATAGATAGAGAAAGAGACAGAGATATGATAGACAGACAGACAGAGATAGAGAGATGTGATAGACAAAGAGAGATAGAGAGATGTCATAGACAGAAAGAGATACAGAGATGTGATAGACAGAGAGAGAGAAAGAGAGATACAGAGATGTGATAGACAGAGAGAGAGAGAGATACAGAGATGTGATAGACAGAGAGAGAGAGAGAGAGATACAGAGATGTGATAGACAGAGAGAGAGAGAGAGAGAGATACAGATACAAAGATGTGATAGACAGACAGAAAGAGATAATGACCACCCCCAAAACCATCACACACACCCCCCCACCCCCTCCCCAAACCATCACCACCACCCCCATCCCTGAAATGAGAAAAAAACCAACCAAAAATTAAGGTTTGGTTACTTTAACTTATTTCATTTTGATTTTTCTGTTTTTTAACTGGAAAAGCTCTAGGAAATGAATTATATCCATGTGAAGTTTTCAATAGCATTTGTATTTTCTCGTTTGTAGGTGGCCACGCCTCAGTGTGCAGGAGTCGGGAAAGTGGACAGGCTGTTATAGGGTTTGCGAAACCCATAACACGGTAAGTTCACAATTTGTTTGCTGAAGGGGGGGCGGGGGGGGGGGGGATGGAGAGAGGAGGGAAGGGGAGGGGAGGGCATGGTAAGTTTATATGTTGTGTTAGGGAGGGATGGAGGGAGAGAAAAACACAGACAGGTTGCTTGGGTGGGAGGGGGGGGGGCATGAGAGAGTTTGGCAGGGGTTTATTTAACTGTTATGATTATGTGTTTGTGTATATTTTCTTTAAAATTTTGTGCATTGGTGTCTTTTAATTTCTATCAAAGTCAAGATTTAGCTGGTCATGATGCCAGTTGTCTGTAGATCTTTCTCAAATAGGACAAATTTGCTGTTCTTTTGAATTGTAAAATTTCTTTCTTTTTTCTCTCCCCCCAGCTCACGATGATGTTTTGTCGCTTTCGGAGATTACTGGAATGAGAACTTCTCTCCGCACACTGCCTCCGCCCGATCCCTTCATCCGGCAGCCAGCACCCACTGTCATCAGCCTGGGACAGGTTCGGTCCCGCCCACGGACCAGCAATGAGTATGTGGAGAGTCCACGTGCTCAGCCCTCTCTGCCTCTCAAGTCACAGCATATTACGTCGCTCGTAGGAGGAGGAGGCGGAGGAGGTGGCTCCCCGGGATTTCCTCACAGAGTTTTGCCGCCCTCCCGTGTGGGGGGCGGCAGTGGCGGGAACAACTGTGGGGTGGGCGGCGGAGGCAGCCCTCGACCTCCGAACCACAGTGGTGGTGGCAACAACAACAGCACCACGACAACTTCGCTGACCTCCTCGTCGTCTCCGGTCATCTCTCTTCAGCCATTGTCCAAGCCGTCGCCACTCAAGAAGGAGTCGGTTGGCCTTCTCGATGGCTCAGGAGATGGACATCATCACCGGGGCGACGGGCTCGGAGGAGGTGGCCAGGCGTCTGGGGGTCTGTCTCATGACGCCAACGGATCAGGTGCTGGCGGGATTCATGGCGCGTCGGACCGCATTATGTGCGAGCGCTGTAATAAATGCCAATGTGCGGCGTGCACGGAGCCGAGACCTCTCCCATCGCACTGGTGCTGCCGGGACAAGTGCGAGGTGAGTCCGGACAAGGTCCTCGACATCTGCACCTGCTTCTGCTGCGTCAAGTGCACTTTCTACCACTGCGGGACCGAGGAGGACGAGAATGAGTGCTATGAGCACCCGTGTGGCTGTACGACAACGCCGCGTTGCTGCGAGCGCTGGACGGTTATTTCCTTGATGGCGCTCTGCCTCCCTTGCCTCTGGACCTATTGGCCGGCCCGCGGCTGCCTGGCTTGCTGCCGTTACTGCTACAACTGTGGCCGGCTACGCAAAGGGTGCCACTGCAACAATCCCAGACACCCTACGAAAAGTTCAGTGCTTTCATCAGGAGGAGGAGGAGGGGGAGGAGTGAGTGGGGATGGCGGGAGCTTCGGAGGAGTAGGAGGAGTCGGAGGAGGTGGGAGTGCCAATGTGGGGGTCGTGGGTGGGAGTGCAGGAGGAGGAAACTCCAAACATTCACAAACTCGAAGGCTTCTCATTGAGTCAGACAGTTCGAGTGCTTAAGTGATATTTTGATCAGTTCATTGGTTCTGAGTCTATGAGAATCTCGGGGTTATTGTCAATATTATTTACCTGTTTTGCTTTTTAAAAAAAACTTGTTATTAGTGGCCTGTTGTATGTATTATTTTATTTTCCTTTTTTTTTCTTTTTTCGTTGTCCATTTTTTTTTCTTCACCTGGGGGGATTTGTACATCATGACACGTTTTCAGTCATAGATTATCAGTTCTAATGTTATATATATGCGACCAGAAAGGTGAACCGTATTTGCATCTGATTCTCAGAATATTCACTTCCCATTTCACATGAGTTCAGTGTTGTGTCTAATGGTGATCATCATTTCATCAAGGTTTAGCAGGTGCAAAGGTTTAGGTACTTTTCGAAGAAAACAGAAAACTCGGTTGCTTTTTTCGTTCAATTACTCTTTCGTTGTGGAAATCTCTTCATGTTCATCATCATGGTGTTGTTCCTGTGTAGACCGTCAATCTTAAAGACTCAGCCCAGCATGATGATGAGGATGATGACGATGATGCTTTGCTGTGTTAAATTCTCCGGAGGTGGGCCAATGCAGTGCAGTATCAAGTCACCTGCCAAGATGTTTTGTTGAGAATAATGAGTTTTTTTGGTTTTTTTGTGGTTTTTTTTTTGTTGTTGTTTCTTTTCATCCTGCCCCTACAGCTGTTTCTAATGTATCTGTATATATGTGAAGGGTCCCATGTCTGTACATGATGATAAACACACTACTGCGCTGAAGCATGTTGCCATGTTTCGAAGATCCTAGTCTGAATTGATTTATTGTGATAACAGTGAACTCATGTTAACTGATTATAATGTTGCTATGTTGTATGTCTCTCCGTCTTGACCTATCCATGTCTGTGTGTGTGTCTCTCTCCCTCTTTCTCTCTCTCTCTGCTCTGTCTCTCTTTCTCTTCTTCTCAAACACTCACTCAATTTTCACTTAAAGGTATTGTAAGAGGGATTCAGTCTGAGACGCTGCTGCTGTAGAAACAAATGCAGCTGTCTGGGGAGATGTGCTTTCTCTTTTAATGAATTTAACAGTGGGTCTCAAGATATCAACCAAGTTCTTTTTTAAAAATTGATTTCACAGTGGATCATAAAATATCAACCAACTTTGATTTTTATTAATTTCACAGTGGATCTTACCGTACCTTTTTATGGTATGGTCAACTGAATCTTGAACTATCTGATCCACTAAAATTTGTCTCTTAGACAGGAATGTTGTTTTTACCTAGCTGTTTGGACATGAAAGTTTGGGCCTGAGAAGATGCTTATGAAAATTGGTTTACTAAATGTGGGCAGATTTAGAAAGAAGTAGAGGTATTTTTCACAGTGTTAATTCTTTATGCTTAAAGCGAAATTGTCAGAGGTTCTTAGCACTGTCGTTTTAAAATTGCATCTAAGATGAAGAATCCATAGTATTGTTCTCCTTGACTTTATATTTGTCTTTTGATTTTAAGTCAAAACATTGTATGAATTGAATCCCTCATTTTTGTGGTCAGTATTTTCCCTGGCTCCGAAGCAAAACTTAGCAAACTGCGCCAAGCCTTTTTGTCTGGCGATAGTCCCACTGATGTATTTGTCATCTTTTGCCTGGACTCTATCCTGTGCTCTGTACTTTGCCTCTGAGAGACGCATGCTCTAATGTTACTGGTTCAAAGTTTTCTCTTTCTTGTGCATTATTATGGCAACAGACTTTCGTTCCATTGTTGAGTTGCTAGCATTAAACTATGTTGTTATTCGTACTGTAACCAGTGAAACTTTGAAGTCTGCATATCAAGGCATTGGGAAGTTGAGGAGGAAGTTAGTTATCGAAAAGACATGAGGTGCGGGATCAGATCCCTCGTTGCTCAGTTTGGAAAGTTGATATATACTGTACTTCCTGTCACACGATTGCTCATGAGAGGAAGAGTCATAGAGATGGTAAGCTTGGGTGATGAGGATGTTGGCAGTGAAAAGGGGGACACCATGGCACTGTAATATCCGGCAAGAGGCAGTTGACTGTAGAGGGTTGGTAAAGGTGCACCTCTTTAAAGCAAATGTTGAAAGATTTTACAGGGCACAATATTACCAATTTCTTGTTTTGTTTGTTACAGACTTAATATATCTGTTTTACATAAGTAGATTGATGCTTCTACATTTTTGTGAAACATTTTGGTTCAGATATTTGTTTGAACATAACAGCTACCCAGTTGTATTTTCCTTAAGGATCTAGGAAAGGCAGCCCCTAAGTCTTATAGAGGCAAATGAGACACACCCTGCCTCTGTGATGCAGTTTCATGGAGGGCACTGATATGATAGCTAGATCATTTAAGCCCATGGATAACTATTTCGACTTTGTTTTCCCACAAAAGCTCCTGAATCTGAAATGGGTGTCTTATCAGTCGTCAAAGAAAGATCTGATCAGAATCTTTCTTAAATACCCTTGTTTCGAGTCCTCTTTCAATATTTTACTATTTTGATTTCGCATCCAAAGGATAGGATAAAGAGGAAAGAAGGGTAGGCTTACTTCATCTTGATGAGAAAACAATATAAGAGAGAAAGAATTAGCACCAGCTCAAAATTATGTGGTGGATTGCCCTACCAGTCATTAAGTCAGCAGATTTGTCCTAAGCTGCAAAGTCACCAACTAGCATCTCTGACCTGGGTTGGTCTTAACGGTCAAGGTCAAAGTAACCCACCTGTTAAGTGCCCTTACGGTCATTGTTTGTCAGGGGCATGAGACCCAAACCCAAACCCTAACCAAATTCAACTTACTTGCATCAAAATATCTGAAGACACAAGGTGCCTCTAGAATTGTTTTTACGTATGAACCATCATAGTAAATTGTCATGGTTATTTGTGAGTTGAGAGTCACTGCCACTTCTCTCATGGGATTTCCTGAGACATGGAGAAAGATTGGATTTTTTCGTCACTACCAGGTGTAAGTGACAGATCGAGGGATTGCCTGACCCATGCAGACTTAAAAAGTGAACTGTCCATCTTTCTTATCATCATCATTCATTGATTTATTGACTTTTTTTGTTATTGTAACCTTTGACACTTTTTACGATTACTTTTATTTATTTTTTTTTCTTTTCGAGTTTTACCACTTCAGTGATAAGACGAAACTTAGTAGTGACGGTTCTTTTTTCGTATATATATTATGCATATATACATATACATATATAAATATTTAAATATGTATACATATACTATTACTAGGTATGTATATCAGTGTTGAGTGTTATCCTCTTTAAAATGGCATTCATCAATGGATAATCACATGCTGTACAGGATTTGGCCATCTCTGTGTAAACTCAATGCTGCATGCAGGCTCCTGAGGGCAACAACAGCGAATACATAGTTTTTTTCAGTTTCCGAAACCTCTAGAACTATGATGTTGATAGTACTGCTGCCTGAATAGAGAATCTAGCATCTGCATTTCGAGGTCAAATTCACTTTTTTTCGTAGCAATATTTTTGTTTTTTAACCAAAACAAAATTCTGCTTATTCCTACTTTAGTTTGCTATCAATATCTCAATTTTGGACGAACCCGTAAAGAAATATTAGAGATATGACCAGTCCAACCGAAGTTACATATTTTGAAACAGTAGGATTTCTTTTGGTTTCCGGCAAGATAAGTTTTAAATTGAAAGAAGGGAGGAGGTAAGACTACTTCAACTGCAGTTATATTGAAACAATTTTTTGGGGTTTCCAGAAAAGCTTTAAATTGTTAGATGCTAGGTTTTTAATTCAAAGGGCACAGTACCTGTTTGGCGGGAACTTGTTTGCACAGTAGCCTGTATCAACTTGGGGGTATCTTGTCTCTTGCATTATTCATTATTTTTCTTTTTAAACTTACTTTTTTTGTTTTTGCTTTATATTTTTAGTACATCCTTTACAGAGATAGCTGTACATGTAGGCTGAATGTGGGTCTAATCTATTACATTGAGCAGCCCCTCCTCAAACTCAAAACTCCCTCTTCTATCTATCTGTGGCATTGCATGTAGTTCTTTTCTCTTTTTGACTGATAGGAAGGTGGTGGGTGGGGGGGGGGGGGGGTGCTCTGTGGGCATGAGCTTCTTGTGCAATTCCTTTTGAAAGAGTTACACATTAGTAAGTTAGTTACTGATATCTTTACTCACTGTCTGAGCTTTTGAATGAGCATACAGTGTCAATAGAGGTGTAAAATGATATCGAAAGAAATGATATTGAAGCTGCCCCCAGCACATCCGAGCAGAATAACTTATCTTGTGTTTTTGTACTTTTCTGTCACTCCCTTCCCCCACTTCTTACCTTCTCCTCCCACTCCTCTTCCATCTCCTCCTTCTCCGTGATCCTCTCCTCCCTTCTCCTTTTCTTCTTCCCTCCTCTTTTGACTGACTCACACTGGAGACTGTAGGAGACAGATGAAGAAATAATCATCAGCATGTAGAATAACTGTTATTATTATTATTACTATTACATCATTGTCGTCTGTGCTTCTCTAACACCCATAGTCTGCGTGACAGAGATTATAGAACGGATGTATACGAATATAATGATAATATAATACAATGAGATTCAATGAGATTGAGAACAGAATTTTTTTTCTATGGGCACAGGAAGCACCTTGTGCAAGCCCAAGGGACCGATAATTATGATGATGATGATGATGATGAATCGCTTGTTTGTTTTTTGTTTGTTTGTTGGTACGAATGATTTGTATGCATTGGATTAAATGCCTCTTTTAATTTCAGTCTTTTTAAAGATAGTGTTAAGAAATGTGAAGTTGTTGAGTAATTTTTGAGTATGTTGTGTTTATTGTGTGTTGATTCAAGTGCAGGACATGAGCATTTATATGAGAGGGTCAGCGAAAGAGATTGACAGAAAGAAAGAGAGAGAGAAAGAGAGATTCTATGTTTGTTTAATCTCTCTGAAACAGATTGTCTTTGTAAGCCAGCGTCTGTAGGAAAAGTTGAAATGAAAAGCCTTATTGTTCTCCTCCTCTGACAGCGTATCAGCATGACGATAGAGATGCTTCAACCGGCTCTCATCTAGATTTATAATTCTTTTCTTTTCATGATTTTTAGGTCTAGTTATGTAACGACTGTAAATTACTCTCCTTTTGTTTTATTCATTATGAGGTTAACCCCCCCCCCCCCCCCCCCCAATCCTTTTGTTTCATAGTTCTTGCTTCAGTTATGTACATAGCAGTTCTACTTTTTCTTCATCAAGGCATGGTATGATTTCAGATGGGAATTTATGGTCTTCTTTATTATTTTGAGTTTCAAAGAACACAATGATTACTGTAGTGAGGCCTTGAGGAGGAACTGGAAATGAGCAAGACTCTCACATCTGCATGCTGTAAGACTTAAAAGAAAAGGGGGCTACAGAAAAAATACCCCCCATGTAGTTATTGATGCTTGTCATTGGTGTCCCAACCCCAATTTTTTCCCCTACTTTCCATCTGTTTTGTTTTCTTTCTTTCTTTTTTTTTATGTTCTGAAAACAGCATGAGGCCATCAAATCAATATTAGTTGACTTTTTCCCAATCAGTATTGGACATGAAATCATGACTTTTAGGTTCCATAAATTATTTGTGTTTGTGATAATTAAGACTTAGTAGACAACAAGAAGCTGGTGCATCTGAGAATAAACTTCTTGAAAATGAAGTAAATTTGAATTGTGCTTTGTGTTTACCACAGTTTACTTTCCACCCACCCTCTCTCCTGCTTGCACGGCAATCCTCTCTCTTTGTTCTTGTGTTTTAGTGTGTTAGCGTCGGGGCTGTCAAGCCTTATTCCAAATCTGAGCTTGTAGATGAGGTCCTTGCAGTCTTGAAATTGCTGTAAGACTTAAACAAAGGAAAAATATACATGTATTACCTTGAAAAGGTGTTTTTGCTTCTCTTCATTGTAGGTAGGATGGTATTGACCAAGTGTCATAGAAAGATTAAAAAAGATATCCAACCAATTCACAGTTGGTGGGTTGGTATTGACCAAGGTCAATGGATTCTCTCCTTGTGTTCATACCGGATTGGATAAATATTATTCCCTCGATCCTCTTTGTTTGTACAACACAGAGAGTGGATTTCCTCATGAGTGAGTTACGATACTTCGCCACGTGCATCTGGAAGTCAGAATAACATACATGTATGGAGATTCCAATCGAACAAATAAATGAAAAAAGAAGAAGTAAACAATATACCCAGACCTATCAAAGTCCAAATACTGCTAGATCTTCAATGTATTTATAATCTGTATTGACTGCCTCATCTGAACCACATAACCGAAAGTTGGCGAGACAGCTAGTACTAGAACTTGAACTCGTAGGTATTTGTTCCTCTTCCATGTTGCATTCTGTTCCACTGACGACACTGTTGTGTCCCAGCCCCAAGGTCGCGAGGAGTAAGTTTCAGCAGTGTATGAAACAGACAAAGAAAGGAAGAAAAAAGGGAACCCCCCCCCCCCCTCCCCCCCGCAATGTCCCAAATGTTACAAAAGTTGGCTACAACAGTTGATTATGAAATAGAGCAGCGGTTCCCAAACTTTTTCATTCTGCGACCCACTTTTGTAGGCCAAAATGATCGGCGACCCCCCTAAATAAAAATAATATCGTGAACCTGTCAGTTTTAGGGTAAAAATTTATAAAATCATGGACCCTTCGCGACCCCCCGAGAATGCCGTTGCGACCCCCTTGGGGGTCGCGACCCACAGTTTGGGAACCACTGAAATAGAGCATGGAGGCACAGAGCAAAATGTGGCCCAACTGTTAAACCCAGGGCTTGTAAGTAGGTAGCAGAAACAATGGGATATTTCCAAAATACTCATACAATCATCTTATAAAAACCAAGGAAAAAAACAAAAACGCAGAAAATAATATTGACTAAATACGAAGATCTAGAACTTTTGTTTAAAAAAAAAGAAATGGAACCAGCCAAGCATAATGATTAATTATAAAAAATAAATCCTTCTTGCATGGCTGGTTTTTATCTTGATGTATTCGCACTTGTACTCGCTAACTCGTGAGCATGACCTCATGATGTGGAAAGAAGGGGGAGGGGGATGGTGGTGGTGCTAGTCTACCACACATGATGCTGTTCATAAGGCCAAGGTCCTGCGCAGCTGGGGGTGAAATCATCAGCCACTCCCTTGGTGAAACTATACGCTATGATAACAGTAACCAGCTAAAACAATGAAGAATAACGAAGAAAGAAAGAAAGAAAAAAAAAAACCCCAATGAAATCTATCATAAAAACCTGCCAAAAAAAGAGAAGAAAATAATAACGAAGCACAAAAATGTGGCCTTGGGGTTGGAGGTCGGACGAACTCGATGGAATCCACACGTGAGGTATGAGTGATAAAAGAGCAAAAGTAAAAGAGTAGCTCAAGGCCTACTATTGTTTAATATAGGCATTGAGTTAGAAGAGGTGTGGAAATATTTTTTTGTAAAAGTACCGTAGCCTACAAAGCAAGTAGTTGCAGTTGTCATTTCGTTCAAACTGAGGAAATGCCATTACAGTACTTCCGGATTTGGTCTCTCACTTTTTTTTTCTAAAAAAAAAAGAAATTAAAGAAAGCCTTGCCGCCACTTCTGTTAGTTACATAATATACAAGTATGGTTTTTATATTGGCGTTTGCGTCCCACGAAGGGAAAGACCGGCGAATGTGGTGAAATGGTTCGGCTCTTTGCCTATCACGCAGATGACGAGAGTTCAATTTCTACGTTGCACGAACATCTCCGTCTTTGTGCTTGAATGTTATGTTCCTCGCCTCAGCCTGGGTTTACCCTTAAAGAGTAAGTCACAGACACGGTGGAAGTAGCCGCCCGCTATCTCTCCCACGTGGAACATGGCGTTCAAGTTTAAGTGTTTCAAGGGTTGTAAAACCAAAGCGAAACCTTCATCATGCTAAGCACCGCATATTGGAAAATTGCAGGCCTTGTTTCCGAAGCTCATAATTTTGGATTTCTTTATCTAGATGTACCCATCTTTTAACACTTTTTAGGACTGACTGAAAAGATTGCCCTCATGGTAGATGAAACAGTTTTAAATCGTCATCATGCACCTATAAAATGTTTAGGATGGGGTAGGAGGCAGGAAGAGATTGGGATAGGATGGGACAGAAGAGGAGGGGGGGGGGGGGGAGTTGTAAGTGTGAGAGCACTCAGACTGTCAGTTTAAAGTTCGTTGTGTATAAAGGCACCAGTATCTTTGGCTGTTTAGCCTCTTAAACTGAGACTCGGTACTCACAGACTGGCGGTATCGTGTTTGATTCTTTCCTTTATCTTTGGTTTTTCGCTGGTTGTTTGCTCTGTTTGAGGCCTTCTCTTCTCTTTAATATAATAATTTATTACTTTTTTTCCCCTCTGAGCGTATATGTGCATGGCTCTACCGTATCTTATTGTTTTTGGATGCTCAATCTTGTCTTTGTTCATGCTCGTGGTGGTTGTAGACGCACAGATGATGCGGGTTGGAGGGGGCTGGGGGGGGGGGGGGGGGGAATTCA
>JAUKPP010252123.1:1466-12582 GCA_032273245.1 Phyllaplysia taylori
CCCCCCCCCCCCCCCCCCCCCCCCCCCCGCAAAAATTATTCAATGCCAAGTTATACTTTTGACAACCGCCTGGGAAGTCAGATACTTGTCAATTCTCAGGATTTAAAAAAATATATGTTAATCTAACCTTCTGAAAACTTACAAATGTCTCGAACACTTGAAATCAATATTATTTTAAAATTATTTCTCTGTTGCGACTGCACTCTTACTGGGCGAAATGGTGAGATATTTAGCTTGTCGGGGGATTTAATGTAATTTTGATGTATACGTCAATTGTTGATATCTGCAAGTAAACTGAAATCACAAAGAAAATATCAGTCGTCGGAAGTTATATTATATAAAAAACCGAAGACCTAATTTTAACAATGATACAGAGAAACATTTTATAGAAACACGAGCAGCCAGAACAAAGATACTTTATGCCCAGCCTTCATTGTCACACACAGACATGCACACACGGACGTACACTCACACACACACATACACACACGTACACACACATACACATACACTCGCACACACATAAACACGCGCACACAAATTATTAGTTTCGTTAAGTTACCTGTTTTACGCCCCTTGCAACATTGTAAGATACTTTAAGAGACAGGTTACTTTAACCCTGTATGTCAGGGCCAACCTGGGCTAAGAGGGAAATCCCAGCAGAAAGAAATACTTAAGTCGTCCGCACCCGGCATTGAACTCGGGTCTTAGGCATGATACGATAAGAGCCTAACCATTACACCACAGCGCCGTTCAAAACTCGGTGTGAGGTCTAAACAGTCAACTGTGTGCAGGAGATCCCATCGACCTCCAGCACACGAATACCACCAATCCTATAAAATATGCATAAAATTCGTTCCTTTGTCTTAACCCACGTCATTATTTGTTGGAGCAATTTGTGGAAACAGGTCTCCAGTTTCAACCCTATCTTCTGTTTAACGTGGTAAATAATTCATGGACTGGTAAAATTAATTGGTTTTGTGAGATTGGACAAAGGGAGAGGATGTGGGGGAGGGGGGGGGGGTTATTAGGATGCTGGAGAGTGATTATGTTGTATAATACAGAAACTAAGAGAGAGAGATGGGGATGAGAGAGAGAGAGAGTGAGAGAGAGAGAGAGAGAGAGAGAGAAAGAGCGAGAAAGAGAGAGAAAGAGAGAGAGAGAGAGTAGAGAGAAGAGATAAGACAAGATAAGACAGAACAAGAGAAAATTTTAGTCCATCATAGGACATTGTGTTTGGCATGATGGTACAGGGACGAGAGAGAGAGAGAGAGAGAAAGGGAGAGTGAGAGTACGTATGTATTTAACCATGAAAATACTAAAACAGCAATGTGGGAACTAAGTTGAAAATCGAAGATGATTAAGCTTAAGTTGAAAGGAAAGCAGTTTTCATAGACATAGGTGTGTCGCTCTTTATGGGTGCTTGTCAATAGCATTTTGTTTTCCTTATCTTTTTAGGCATTCTTTTCTCCAACCATTCATGTTTAATTCATTTTGCGACCCACCCTCTTGAAAACAGACTGGTATCAGTCAAGCTATTCTATACTGTATCCAAGAACTGGGCAAGCACGTTATACAATAAATTCCTATCAAGAACGTTGACTCACGAATTATGGCAGGGTCATGTTGGCAAGAGCAGAACTTTTGGACACATGAAAGAGCGAGGGACAGTAGGTCAACAGTGTATCCAGACGCCACCATCAGTATCCATTACAATCTTCGTCATCTTGTTCATACGGCTATAAATTATTCATGGGACTTTTCAAATTACTCTTTTGAGGAATAGTCGAGGTACCATAATCGAGATCTTTGGTAGAAGCACTTTGCCTGGAGAACGCGTTGCGTCCGTGTGGTCCAAAAGTATGAATACCATTTCATATAATTCTCGCAGGTTTTACTTAATCGTTTTTACGTCATTTAAAGTCTACGTGCGATGGTCTCAAAGGTTTATCAGCGTCTCTTTTGGAATTTGAAGCAAGAAAGGCATTGGCGTAGTCCACATTTTGGGAAGACATGGATGTGACGGCGGGTCTTTATCCAATCTTTTCTCAAGGTTACCATATATGTTTTTGTCCCTGGGTCCAATAAAGCAGATTTTATTTTATCACAGCAATCCAGTACGACATGAAATCTTTTAGTACTCCTCAATCCTTCAGACAAATTGCTTGTAATATAATATTCATATGTAGCAAATGCCCTATTGTCCTAAAGTTGTTTCCTTTTACTTGACTAACTCCATCTTGAATAAATCCTAAGCAAAAAGTAAATTTATCTTCACTGTTCAATGTAGACACTTTGTTTACAGCAGTAAGTTAATTGGACTTTTCAAATATATGAAATAATTATTTTGTTGCCAACCCGTCCTGACTAGTGTCCATATTCGCGATTGCACCTTGAGCCTACCAAAAAATGGATAGCAATGATGAAGTCGTGCGTATACCACGCACAGTATTCGATGAAATGCCCTATCTGCACTTTCAAAATAGATTCGTTACCTCGTGTATACAGGGTGCTTTTAAACAAAATAATAATCGATTCTAAACTTTGATACAAACATTCTCTTTTCAAATAATTAATCCTCATCTATTTAAGTTTTTTCTGACACCAAAATCAACCAAATTCCGCTAACTCCTTTTTCAAAAGCCGTCTCTATCAGCATAATCTTATCAAGTATCCCAGACAAAACTTTAATGGCCTGAAAATGCTGTGCAGAAAACCGTTTACTTTTTTTCTTACCGTTTTAGAGTTATTTCAGTTTAGAATCGATCAATATAAAAAAAACACCCTGTACATTCATGTTTGCTAGAAGAGGCTTGTAATTGTTACTCCTTCAAAGGTAGACCACACGTAATCGGTATGTTTGAATTAAATGTTCAGTGTTGGAATGTTAATGAGTTGGACAGAAGCCATAGCACTTTTAATAAAAAACGCCAAAGTATTCTCTGTATCTACAACATGAATAACTCGCCTAATATCAATAAGAGTAGTCTTTTAACTTTATGGATGAATACTGATGGGGATAAGATATTTCTTCATACTGTAAGACTTTTTGGTGCTAAAGTATTTTTCTACAACAAATACTCTAACAGAGGATTGTGGTCAGTAAATCAATTTTGTCTCGTCAAGTGCCAGTAGCTCTCTGACGATCAGATGTTTCTGCATGTTGGTTGACATCTGTAAGCTCTTTAACAGAGCATGGTCTACATTAAAACTTCACGTCACGAAGGGGTATTAGGTTTTACTATCAGGGCGCACTTGGCCGTGGTACTACTCACGCATTGCGTTTAGACATATTAGGCCTACTACCTCGCGTTTGTATCTTTTAAAAAGAAATTACTAATATGAGCTAATTAAGTACTGCGCCTTTATTCCATGTGATTTTTTAGAATCATTTTGAAACACTTCAAGCTAAGTAAACCTACTATACAAAAGATTAAACACGTCTCACTCGGTTTTCGAAGATCCACATGTGGCCTGTAAAACAGATGAACAATTTGTGAAGGTAAATACATGTAGCTCATTGTATTCATTCATTTACATTTTTTAAAATTTTCTTTTACAAGCATTGACGTTATACACACAACAACGAACACACTTATTTTTTTATTTTTTTTTTATCTATTGAAGGCAGTTAACTGTTAAAACCAGTTCATAACCTACAAGGGGATTCTTCTTCTATCCTAGTATGTCCAGATCATTGTTAATATGACTTATTGCATTGCATTTTGTAAATATTACTTATATGTAAAATGTTTAATGTAGGATGTAAGTGTTTTTCATTTGAAGCCAACCCTCCTCCCACCTCCACTTGGCTACACAAACCACCCAAACCCCCCTTCACCACATACAACCCCAAACCCCCGTCACCACAAACAACCCCAAACCCATGTCACCACAAACCTCTCCAACTCCCGTCTCCACAAACCACGCGCGCCCTTATAGTTATAAAAGGTGCTTGGTCTACTTTTTGAAGACCAAGATCTCTTTTTTTTCTGTCTTTTGGACTGGCAAGTAGGCATCCCTCAGTTACCTTGAGGACACGATATCCCAATAAATTGGTAATGCGGCAGTAGCCTCAAGGGGATCTTGCTTCATAATAAGCTGCCAAGTGATGCCCTCGCTGACGTCACAGGCTCTTGTCCAGGTTGTCTGGGGAAGTCTGAAGCAGGGAAAAGCTTTTGGCTTCAATGGTCGCGTCGTCCACTACGGTAGTTGTTTTCACTTCGTTTGTTTTTTATTTGTTTGGGTTTGCGGCACCATCAACACTCAAAGGCGTTTGGTCATTTTAAGGCCAGGAAAACGTCTAGTAGTGAGGATGGACAAAATTCGAAGGAGTAAGGCCCATAGCTCAATTCAGACTGTAAACGTGCAAAAGACAAATATGATTTGGATTCAAAGTATAAGCTTACCTTTTGCTTCCAAATTCATATTCTAGGGTGTCATCTTATTGAAAAGTTTTTTCTGGATAATTTTTGTCTTAATTCCTTTTAGTCGCTTTAAGAGTTGAATTTTGGATAACTTTCCATTCGTGAAACGAGATATGAAGTGCTAAATTTGTGGTTTTCGACCTCTTAAAATGAAAATATATCTAGAAAAGTGATGGTTTTGGATTTTTATTGTTGATTTTGCTTCTGCTGTTGTTTCTGGGTTTTTTTCTTAAGACTTTACGAAAACAGATCGGCTATTTATCGACCTTTTTTTTCTTGTTATTAGTTTACTGTATTTCTAAGCCCTGACAGCACTGTGTCTTCCAGACAATCGCGGCACTATTAACACGTTTATTATATTTGGAGCTTAAAAGACGTCATACTTTTACGGGTTCTATCAAATTCTACCCCCCCAAAAAAAATAAAAAAAATAAGCAAGACAAGGGCCCAGTCTGAAAATGTAGAAGCCAAAACGAACAAAAAGAACGTCTGATAGTAAGAGGAATAATCCAAGACCCAGGCGCGTCGACAAAATATACATGGATGGGAAGTAGTGCGGGGTACTTCATCATCCTGTCTGATGCAGTACAAGGGAAGGAAGTATCTTTACCGATATCCAACATAAAGAAATGACGAATGCAACGTCATACATACAGAAACATGAAGACAATTTAGAACCAAACTTCGAAAAACTAAACCCAAACCACCAGACGACTTTTCTGCACCCGAGAATCAAATCAGGCTGTCTGGGTCTCACTCACAAAGTTAAGGCGATGATAACTAAAGTGATGTCCAGAATTCCGTTTTCCCTGAGTGTTCCTATTTTCTTAAAGAAATTGTTTTTAAAAAATGATATATAATACATTTTCTTTTACAAAAACCGCAGCAATATTGTTGATTTTATCAACGTCGGTCCTCTCAAAAACAAGAAAGTGTCGGGTGTTTTTCAGTACAGACTCTATTTCTTTCGATATTTTGCCACGCTCTAGACAACCGTAAGCGTCCGTACTGTCAGGAGATACATGTAGCAGTAAACTTGCTAACGTGCGACATTTCTTGCTGCAGGGAGAACAAAAGTCTACAACAATTCATTCTCTTTCAGATCTCATTAAAACTTTTTAAATGTCCAGAATAGCTGTTTGAGATTTAGCAGTACCGTATAAATCAAAATGATAATTTCATATAGATATGTGCGTACAAATGCGTAGATAACTGAAACTTTCTGTTGTTTATTCAGCACCTCCTCCTTCAAATTAAACAATTTCCTGACTCCAGAAGTGTTAAAAACAGTTTACAGGAATATACAGTCTAGTTTACTCAATAATTGTGGGAAATTGTCGTGCTTCCGTTTTCTCTGACAGCATTAGTTTCCCGTTCCCGACCTGTTGGCGGGATATTTCATTGGATCGTCTGCCCATAATATCCGAATTAAATTCGCGCACGCGCAAGGAATATGCTTAATGTCTCTCTCTAGCGCCTTGGAGGAGTGCTCAGTCGCTCGGCCAGACTAGTTTATAGCTTTGCATTTCCTTCTTGGCAGCTCCCAGTGTCAGGGTTATCGATGGGTGTCGAGCACGAGAATTTGAGTTCGCTCAAAGTTCTTAGGCGACCATGATGCTTTATTTGTCCCAGAGGGGTAGTTTGCAAACATAATTTAATGTGGGAATTATTAGCTTACAAGGGGAAATTGAACTTTACAAACCTGTTTGGAGATCCCATGTGGAGACTTCCTCCTTCTATCTGTTCCTCTCCCCTTCCTCTCTCGTTCTCTCTCTCTCTCTCTCTCTCTCTCTCTCTCTCTGTGGTGTGTGTGCGTCTGTGTGTGTGTGTGTGTGTGTGTGTGTGTGTGTCTGTGTGTGCGTGTGTGCGTGCTTCTCTTCTCGCCTCCCTCTTACTGCAACCTCATTAACACCCAAGCATGAACGTAGGCATTCGAAACAATGGAACAAGTTAGGCCTATATTAAACATTCTTGAAGCTCCACCATAGAAGACAAAATCAATAATAACAACAACAAATCGTGCAGACTGACTAAAAGTACACCACACATGGGATAGGCCATTTCAGACCTTCGTATGGGAAACACACTCGCATTATGATAGGTCTTATCCTGTACACCATGGGTAACCTTTTCAGCGCCACTTTCTTTCTTTCTTTCTCTGTTTCCTTTATTTTGTTCATGGAAATCAATTCTCGCCACTTTATGTAACATTATGATCCATCGGAATTGGGAGAAAGTTATTAAGACGGCCTCCCTCCCTGCGATGATTGATGATTAGTTGCCAGCCGTGTGAATGTGCCAATATTATTGCCGTTACCAATACAAAGTGATCTTGTATTCTCGTTACAGTCCAGTATTAGACACCGATCAATGCGTTGCACCTATTCAATATCCCGATACGAAGTTTATAGTGTTGAGTCCATGGACAGTAAAGACGAAATGATGTTCATAAAATGGAATAGACCGTTGTCGCGAAATGATTGATGATGTTCACATAAGCCTTGGGTAAATGATGGGGTGTCAATTTATGGGCAAAGGTTCCTAGTGCAAACAATAATCACACCAAAACACTATACACTTAGCCAAGAAAAAAAAAGAAAAAAGAATCAATACCGTTTCATGCTAGGCCTACTGAAATTTCGGGAATGAACGTATTCATGAAATATATCCCAATATATGCGACAGGTTTCTACGGATTGACCTGGGGACTAACCCAGATTTGTTAATCTATGTAATCATATTGTTTAGAGGGTTCAAACTGTAGAAAACTATGTACTGTCTTGTACCCACATTGGGAATCTCGAGAGAAATAAATGTGTCATCGTTTGAACTGGTTCATCTTTATGACGTGCCGTATACTTCATTAAGAAGCCTGCCGCTCCAAATCTTTATTACTGTATGCCACGATTTACTGCATTCTGACTGAGGCTGGTGGCTTCTATTGCTCGTTGTATATCCACACATGTTGCAACCTCTCTTCTTTGGACTAGTGTCTCCGTTTTTCTATGGGGTGTAATATTCTCCTCAGCCCTGGTTGGCCCTGAAAGGCAGCATTGAAACAGTGAGCCTAGAAAACAACCTTACTGTGTTACAGGGGGAGTAAACCAACACCACACGACCTCTCTTGGATCATACAGCGTCCCATTTTACCCCGTTTCTATAGAAGAGCCACTTTCATCCTCGTAATGTTAGATGTGAAAACACTCACAAACTTTGACAACAAACTGGGCTCGGTATCAATAGGGCGTTGTAGTCTTTTCTTCTGAGAACATGATCAGCTCCGGTGCTCCGTGTGCTCTTCTGAGCTGACATGTCTAGAATATCCATACCGCTTGTGATCCGCTGGAGGGTCGCTGTTCTCGTGATCTCTAGACGGCCAGGCGCCATAGTGAGTCACAGAAAGTAGAATATTTCCAATTCCAACGTAGCAGTGCTGTATAATATTATAATCCTATTCAATCGATTGTATTTGAAATAACCTAGAATCATAATAAGTTTTGAGTTTGGGAACCCACGTGCACGTCTGTTTTTCTTTTGAGCAGGGGCCGTTTTCAGTCGGTCGTGACAATATAAGTGCGATATGAAACTACAAATGGGGTTTCTAGAGTTATTGCTATGATGTCAAAATTAGGTTGTCTGTTAACAAAACTTAATGAGCTCTGATGCACGCATGTACCATTTGTCGGACGACGGCGGGGCCAAAACAGAAAAAAGGCTGGCGACTCTATCAACAGATTACTTTTAACTTTTAATTAACGGCACAAAGATGGTTGATACAATAATCTCAGATTATATCTAATTGTTCTAAAGGCTTCTTTTAGTTGTAAGCCCCTTCCAATACTGGAAGACCATTTTAGAGGCGGGCTAATTCGACCTTGGCTGTCAGAGCCAACCCGGTCTTAGAGGGTCGCTACATCCCAGCAGAAAGGCGTAGGTACTCGATTAAAAAACTTCCTCACGAAGGCTTCGAACTGCCTTTCACTGCCTGATTGGTCAGCGGCCTAAGCATTACACCACATGCGCCAGTAATAATTCGTTTTCCATATCATCGAACCCAGACGTCGAAATTTCAATCTTTACATCTAATCTGCAGCTTGTCCAAGATACGTAACTTTTAAGACGTTAACACAATATCTGTCTTTGCTATTTTATTTCAGAATATGCCCTGTCGTTCTGTTTATCACCTTTTTTTTCTTCTATATTTCTTTTTCTTGTTTTCACTTTTCTCTCGTCACATTCCCAGGGATATTCGTATATTCAAGATAACTCAATATAAACAGTCTATCAATGGCAATGCTCTGGTTTGATCAGCAAAGCCAGCATTCTTTGTCATACAATCCCTTTAGTTTTATTGCAATGGCTCAAATTTAATAAACATACAAGATGGAATGCTAGTCTGTGGAAAGGGAGACAGAAATTGCGTTATCATTTTGGCTGCATCGGATGTACCTGAATACAATCAAGTTGCAGTTTGTGCATTTTTCCCCTCTCCCCTCCTACCTCGCCCCCGCCCCTTAACAAAGATCAAAGAATGATACATAACCGTAAGTGTTAGAATGACGTAGAATAGATAATAGATATAATAATATAAATCGATAATGAATAAAGAAATAAGAGAATAAAGGAATGTTAGGAAAAGAAAATTATAGAGAAATGACTAAATGAATAAATACATTAATACATACTAGAATTATAGATGGGCAGATAAGTACACTGGTTGATAAAACTCTGCTGCCAACTTTCCTTCCTTTTTTCAAATAGAAAAACAAGGGAAAACGAATTTTCAAACATAAAATATCAGCCCTAAATACAAGTAGGGAACATAACAGGGTTTGATTTAATCATTCTTTCTCTTCCTACCCATAGGATATCAATAACAAAAAGCATAAGTTCGACGATACCCATTAATAATTATGTTATATTCCCCCCTGTAAGCACGAACAGAGGTTAAAACGACATCAATAAACATCAATAGTATAAAAGCGCAGGTCCCCACCAAGTGTTCTCACTCACAATTAATCAAATTAATGGCGCAGATACTCGTGCAACACAACAATATTACCCGCTCAGTGAACCTTCTATATGCCCCAAATTTGTTAGCTTTCTAGTGTTCTTACAGGCTTGCATGCAACAATAGGCGTCGGAGGAGGTTATTCCCATCCAGCCTGTCCGATAAACTTTCCATTCCACAGCGCTGACATGCAATCCCCATTAACAGTGGGTCAAAATCGTTATTTGCATCCCTCCGCACCCAGACCTTTTCAGTATTGGCTGCAGTTTCCTGGGCGGATCCCACATGTGACTGCTCATAGCATTAGCTCTGAATGATGCTATGATTCTGTAAGCTCTGAATGATGCTATGATTCTGTATACAAACAGTCCCAGCACTGATACTCGCGTGTGGGGGACGAGCACGAAGTGTTTCAGCTTCCTCTTTTCTACGTCTGGGTTATCACAAGTCGGTGACAGATCTCTGCGGGTGAGGCTAAGGGCACGAAGTAGCACGCAGGATCGCGAAAACAGAGGCACGCAGGAGGGTCCAATAAAAAAATGATATTCCTAGATGATTCATTTAAAACAATTTAACATTATGCACGTTCATAATTTTTTACTGTCTACAGCCCACTCTAGACTTTTTCTTGTTAGGAGATTTAGATCACATATTATGCTATGATGAAATGAATTATATCTTGCAGGCAAGAAAAATTTAATTGTAACTGTATATCGTTTTTCCTTTTTTCTTTTCCTTCTTTTTTTTTTTTTACTTGTTGCTTTTTGGTTATTTTTCAATTTGTTTTTTAGTCTATGACTTACCTTCCGGAACTACACAATTTGTATAGCCTCCTCAAAGAATTAGAAATTTGTCAAAGAAAGGAAGTAACTGAAAAACGAAAAAAACCATATTGCCCACAAAACCACAGCAACACTTCCCCCCACAAAACGAACAGCAAGTTTCAGTGCTACCGCGCTAAATGTGCAAAAGGTGAAGATTTGCTAAGAATAGAAAACAACCCGGCAGACAGAGTTTTCATAACCGCTATGATAATAATAATAATACGTACAAAAAGAGATGATATTAAATTATCTTTTTTTCTTAGTATAATATTATACATCATAAAAAATCCTACGTCAATACATTGAGATGATATCGAGGGTTCCGGACCAGACGACTTCTAAATTGAATGCACCTAAGTAACTTCTGTTTTACTTTTTTACGTTGATATTGACCCAACTCGTCTTTCTGTTTCCCATCGAATCCTCTCTGGCTGTGTCCATTGAGGCCGACGTAACAGATCGCATTCCAAGCATTCGTCTGGCAAACGAAAATGGCTTTTTAAATAGATTCACGCAGTAAGTATATTTTTCTATCAACAGCAATGCCGTACAATTTCCATCAAATGCAGTAGAGGAGTAATGCGCGTATTAAATCGAATTTGGGTTTTTATTTTGCTCACTCAGGAAATATCTGAATATGACGTCCTTGACATTTGCCAGCCGAAAGTTGTAACATACATGCAAAGAGCTTATATATAAAGAGGGGTAAGCTCGGTCTGGATTAGTAAGCGTAAAGAGGAAAAAAAATGCTCACGCAAAGGAGTAGCAGAAAAGCTTCTCAAGTGCATACTCAAGTGCGTTACTACGTCATAAGAGAGTAAAAAACTAGCATCATGACGTGGTTGATATGAATC
>JAUKPP010252134.1:0-12580 GCA_032273245.1 Phyllaplysia taylori
TTTGAGTCAATGTATTGAAACTGAGGATAGGACAAACTGCTGCATCTGAAAGGCCTTTCAATTCTGAACAAAATGATGTATAATATGTCATACTTTGATTCAGGATTGACCATTCAAATGTGAGAAAATGTTTCATCATGAACGTTTTCCACTCTCGTCTCTGAAAATGGCCGGCCTTCTGAGAGTTTTCGTTTTGCCAGGTTGGACTGTACTTTAAAAATACCATTTCGGCTAAACATAATTTATACGCTTTTTTGCCTTCTTATAGCTGGCAGCACCATGACATTTGAAGTTCTTGCCTTGCACAAAAACCAGCACCTCACAGACGCATGCGCAGAGATACTCAATAAAGAATGGCCAAGATCGATGGCAGCCAGGTATTGTCAATATTGCGATTGATTACTTTCACTTTCGGAAGCTCGGTTAGTTTGAACTCCTTCGTAGTATGTGTAGGCTTTCTTCAATTATCAATTGTGGTATTGGAGATGTAATTTCTTATAATGAGTTGACAAACTCGTGCTTCACACTTACTATATATTTCATGATCTATTGAAAATAATCAGCATGCAATATTATCAAATCATAAGATCGAATTGCTTTGTAATTTTATTAGCATTCTCAGGGAGCCATGTCACTATCTGCATAGTACCTGTATGGGAATTGTTTAAATGAATCTTGAAAAAGAAAAAGTAGTTTCCTAAATGCCAAATTCTGAATGAACAAAAATGCATAGACTACTTATTTTTGCCATAATACTCTTCCTCTGTCTGGTTTATTATTTGATTTTCTGCCCATACATGGTAAAGCTAAATTTTGTTTGCTAAGCATTATCACATTTCATGTATTGCATGCTTTGAATAAGAAAGTAAAGGCCATCAGCTCAAGAATCTTTCCCAGTCTTCCCATAAATCCCTTTTTAGTATACCACAATCTTCCTCCAAATCCATCCACTCATCCTCTATCGCAGACAAAATACATGACCAATTATCTATGCAGGTAGAAGATCTAACTTCCAATATTCACTTTTTCTCTCTGTGCACAGAACTCACAGTCTCAGCAAATCTTGTGATGAGTTGCCCATCTGTCTGGCGTTTGTGAGGCACGGTACAGATGGCAAGATGGAAGTGTTAGGTTTTAGCAAAGTGTCTGCAGTCCAGGGCATTCAGCATGCTGGTCTTGTGGAATCAGGTTTGTTTTTGCAATTGTAATGCTCAATGTCAAAGCTTTATATTAAATTGTATGTAAGTGTTAAAGATCTTTGTATGTTAGTTACCTTTAGATTAAAAAGCAAATAAAAAAGCTTACTGAAATTTTTGCAATTAGGTGAAGCTGAAATTCTCCTCCTGGCACAGGGTAGTATTGTTATTGTGAGTCTCACAGGTATCGTTACGGGAAATTGTAGGAAAATAAGCTGAATTTCTTGTATATATTTTTTGTACCGTGGTGGATCAATATGAAACTCTCTTTTAATTATTTTGAATTTAAAACCAACAGTAGGTGACGATAAAATAACTTGGTTTTTTTGTGCAAAAATTCATATCTCACTAGGAAGAGTAGACTCTCACAAAAATGTACCTGAAATCTCACTGTAAGCACATTTTGAGGGTTGGCAACTTTACATTGAGGTACAGTTTCATACGGATGATTTGATGTTGTTAGGGGTGTGAAAAAGCATCCACTTAGAAAGCCTGGGATTTGAGAAAATGATAAACATCTGAAAATCAACTAGAGCGAATTCAGCATTAGAAGAGTCTGCTGTAGCTACTGGTTTTGTTCCCAGCAGTTGAAAGTAGTAACATCATAATAGAAGTCTTTTGACATGTTTATGAAATGAAACTCTAATCCTCTTTTCCTTCTGTTTTCAGTGATTGTCAAGGAAGAAGATCGAGGCAAAGGACTTGGGAGGGTACTAATGGATCTGACAGAGGATTGGTCAAAGCGGTGTGTTTGCCATAACCAGTTTAGTTATAGAAAACACTGTGCTTCATAACATTTAACATCAAGCATTTTTTCTTGGGCAACAACATAATGATACATGCAAAACAAATTCTTGCATTGCAGTGATCTTTAAGATTGGGTTAATTACCATTTTTAAGACTTGATTTAGAGACTGAGAGCATCCACAGTCTTAGTGATATCAATGCTCTCTTGTTACTTAGAAAGCCACCATGTAGTTATAGAAACAATAGCCTTCAACAAGGTCTGTATCTTGTGATTTTTGTGATGGGCTTGATTTTTACTTATGGTGAAGAATAAATTGGATGGAAAGTACTACATCACTTGTAGTTCCAGAGCATGCATCAGTCCTATCATGTAATTCTCACAAGGTTTTCAGTTTCATTTTGAAGTATTATAGTATCCTAATAATTAATCTAATGGTATTCTAGTAGAAACTGCATTTTGAATATTCGGAGTAGTCAAGGATGATTGTGGCCATAGCTTATGTAAAAGTTTGTTACTTAAACTTGAATTCTCTGGAGGACACTTTGTATTTCTTCCTGGTAAAAATATAAGCAGCAGCCAAATAGCCTGACTTTTTCATTTTGAATGGAATCAATGTGTTATATCTTGCTATCTGAACTTCAGGCTATTAGAAGAAGAAAAAAAATGGAGTGCCTGATGATTATTGATTTGCTTTTGTTTTCCTCTCAGCCTTGGAGTGCAAACTCTGTACCTGAACACTATAGACAAGGAGGGATTCTACGCACGGCTGGGATATGTGGGCTGTCAGCCTGTGCTGAGCTTAGGAGCCAACGCACACAGAGTGCCTGAGTCCATGGTATAGTTTTACTGTGATGTTGTCTTCTTGGGAAATAGTGCTGCAGTTTTGTTTAGCACGCAGACATAACATACAAAACGGGCCACACAGTCGCAAAAGCATGCTTTATAGAAGCCATAGTGATATCAGGCAAATCTTATTATGGGCTATATATTAGTACATATATTAGATGACAGTTGTGAGAAACGCAGAAGTGTTCCCCTTTCGTATTTCATGTTTTTTAACTCTCTATATATGAGCTTTGTCGATTTGCCACAAGTTGTCGTCCCTTTTGAATGCTCTTTCGCACATGCTCAGTGGCGGCCATATTTTACAAGGGTGAAGATATCCCACACCTTCATCATTGCTCCAGGTGTATTACTATTACCCTGGTCTGGTATGAGACGTGAAAACAATAAATAAGTTAAAAAAGAAGCAAAGACCGAAAAAATGCTAGTGCCTTCATACACAAGCAAGACGCAGCCACAGTCTTTGAATCTGTTCGGGATCTTTAGACTCCAAAAAATCTTGTTACCTCCATTTTATAGCAAATAAACCTGTGTGTCATCATCAGAAAAACTTTCAACCATTTTCCAAAGGTCTATAGCATGATTTTTTATTCACTTTTTGGGCATGATGTTTTCCCTTGCCCATTGGGGATGAAATAGAGACCCGAAAAATCCATGGCTAGTACCTTTTCTAACCTCACAGCTCCCAACTGAAAAGCAAATCCTTGTTGTTTTCAAGAATTATATCCCAAAAGTGCATGTTTCTAGACCTTTCCTTTGTTACTTTGTCTCTGTTTCAGTTACGTCAGTTCATGGCATCATCACCATCAGACCACGCAAATCAACAGAATGAGAACAGCAACAACGCAAACACATCCCATGAACTTTCCAAAGAAATGCAAAATATTTCCATTGGATCTGATGTCGCAAATAGAACCGAACCCTCCCCTACCACTGTGCCAACCTCACCAGCTCCCCCGCCTCCCCCTCCTCCACCCCCACCATCAATTCCGGCACCTGTGAAGACAAAATCTTACGACAAGGCTGTGATCAGAATGGATCCAAACTCTGTAACTTGGATGAAAAAAGTTTTGTGATGTCACTTCTGTGCAATAGATATTTATTTAAGTAAATAAAGAGTATGTAGTACACCATATGGGGTGTTTTTTTTGTTTTGTCAGAAAGTTTAATCAGAGGGGGAGAGGCTATTCAGATCCTCCTGTTGGTGCCAATCGAAGATGAGAGGGAGATTAATTTGTGTATTGCAACGGTTTGGTTTGGTTTGGTTACCAGTTTTACGTCCCCTGCAACACTAAGGTCATTTAAGAGACGGGCTTCTTCGACCCTGCCTGTCAGGGCCAACCCGGGCTGAGAGGGAAAAATCCCAGCAGAAAAATAAATACCCAGATCGTCCGCGATCAGGGATCGAACCAGGGTCTTCCGCATGCAAGGCGAAGAGCCTAACCATTGCACCACAGCGCCGGTTTATTGCAAGGGATCACAGAGATAGAGATGATATTGATACATAGTTAAACCATTATTCCTCATCTAAAGAACTTACCCATTACACCTCAGACGCCAATTTCTCTTTTATTAGGTGAGGAGAACTTGATATTTCTATACAAACGGTATGTCTTTTTCCTTTGACAGTAAATCTTTTTACCATTTGAAGGTTGTTCTTCTTACAGCTAAAACCCAAATTCCGGCCCTTGAGGCTTTTCAGTACTGTACACATAAAAATAATCATGTTGCACTGGTCACATGATGTGGATAGTTTTTAGATCATAATATTATACTGGCACTGTGTTGTAATGGTTAGGCTCTTTGCCTATCATACAGAAGACCCGAGTTCAGTCCTGCATGCAGACTTATCTATCTGCGGTTTGTTCTGCAAGGATTATTTCCCTCTCAGCCTGGGCTGGCCTTAACATCTCTGTCCCAGTGCTGTATGTGTTCATATGCACACACGCACGTACACACATAAAAACCCACACATGCTTGGGCACACAGATGTACATGCATGTGACAGGAAAACATAAAAGGGAGAACATAAGCCTAGTCTAGCCTAAGACAAAACACAATGGAACTTGTTGCTGTCTTGCCCAAAGTCTCAAAACTCATAATAATAATGATGCATTTATATAGCGCATATCCCCGCTTGAAAGCAGGCTCTATGCGCTTTACAATCAATTATTAACCCAGCAGACCAAGTCATTCAGAAACTTTCTCAACTTCCTGGGAAGCATACAGTGCAAGCTGCCATTTTGCAGGCGCTAAAGCACTAACATACCGACATGGTCCTTCACATCTATAGCCAGATAGGTAAGGAAATTTCATGTAAAATGCCTTTCCCACGGAAACATCGGCCCAAGCTGGGATTCTAACCTGCAACCTTCCGATTACGAGTCCAGCAGCCTAACCACTAGACTACAGACGCCGCAGGCTCTATGCACTTTACAATTTATTATTACCCCGGCAGACCAAAGTCACACAGAAACCTCAACTTCATTGGAGGCATACAGCGCAAGCAGTCATTTTACAAGCACTCAAACACTAAGATACTGCCAAAATCTTCCGTTGTCTATAGCCGGATACCCATTCACACCTGGGTGAAGTGAGGGTTTTATGGCTCCATCGACTCAATAAGGTCATTTGGGCGCCGAGAACCATTCCAAAGTATTTGAGTAGGAGTTAATCTTGAATTTTGCCCAGGCAGCGGCCTAATAGATCTACTCTTTTTTATTTCAACCACCAAGGGATCTTTATTGTGCACAACATGCACACAGGCTGAAGTGAGGAAAATTCGTTCAAAGTCCCTTTCCCTAAGACACAACGTCAGGCCTAGGCTGGCATTCAAAGCAGTAACCTTCCAATTATGAGTCCACCAGCCTCACCACTAGACTACCGACGCCACTCCACAGTCCAGTATAAAATCCAACCTAACAACCAGATTTGCTCAGGTTGTACATGATGTATTTCGTCGCCTATCACACAAGAGGGCGCATTCCAGATTTTGACGTTTTTGAGCTGCTACCACCAGTAGATAGTGCTCTTTCAGATCTATGTTTACATGAAACTGCGTATCCCTAACTTCAAAAATAAGAGCACTAGCATAACAATTGATAAGGGAAGAGGATGAAGCAACCAAGGTCTAAAAATCTTGAAAATTGTTCTCCTGAAAAAGTAAGAAAACAGAGATGCGCCCTTTCGTGTGATAGGCGACTATTTGGATGATTCCAGTGTTTAAAGTTTTAAAGTCTTTTCTGGGATGACTGGGCCCAATGCAATCAGTGATAAACTTGTAAAAAAAAAAGAAAAGAAAAAGGTCACATGCATTGGTTATTTACGAAGGCCAGCTGAAAAATAATGCCTCCATGGCCGTAAAATGAAAACACATTTCTTAAACAAAACGAAATTTACAGGGCATAGGCCCATCCTTTTACCTACTGGCACACAAAATATGACGTCAGAACACATGGGTAAGCAGCAACTTCGTCAGAAGAAAACTGGAAACCCCAATAACCTGCATTTGAAACAAAGTGCTGTAATTGAGTTCTGAGTTCTATTCTTTCATGGATTGGCAGAAGGAGAAGAACCTTTTGCAGAAAGGAACTCAATCATAGCATGTTGTTTCATGTTTAGGGTGACTGAGGTTGCCATTTTTCTTCTGATGGAGTTGCTTACACATATTTTGTGATGCAAACAATAGTGTGGGTCTGTGACGTCTTACACATATGTCATATTGTGTGAGCCGGTATGTAAGCGGTTTAAGCCTATATGCCCTGTAAATTTCGTGTTAGTTTCACTGATGAATTTCAATTTTATGGCCTTGGGGGCAAAACTTTTCAGCCAGCCCTCATGATGTGGACTTATTGGGAGGGGGGAACAAAACTTGTAAAACTGAAATACAACTGTAGTTCTTACCACCACCCCCACTTCAACTATGTAGTTTGGTATTTGTGAGCAGACTTTATTCATGTGATTTTGACATTGCATTTGCATACAAAATACATCAATGGCATGCATCCGAATCTCAGAGGTATGGTATAAGCGGTATCAGAATCAGACACAAAAAATGGTTCAAAATAATTACTGGATTGAAGCAGCCGGATATTGTTTTAAAATTTACTTCTTATCAGAGCCCTTTTCAAATTTCTGGAAAATACTTGCATTCATTTATCGTTCAAAATATTACAGCAATCAGCAACAACACCCATATATGAGGAATCTTTCCTGTCCTAAGTTTTCATAATTCTAATTAAATAGCCTAACTGATGGGCGAAAACACTAGGAATGTGCATCACAACTAAGGAAACATAAAACACATCATGGATTCAAGAAATCCTGTCAATGCTAATTTCTACCTCTATTTTTACTCCAATAATTAACCCCTCAATACAAAAAGTATGACATGAAAATTTCACTCATTTTATTTATTGATTTTAACAAATCTGCCATGTCTTCAATTTTAGTAAATGAAATTAACACTCAGTATTTTAACGCATGGTTTGACAAAACTATGAGAACTTGGATTGTGAGATGTAAAGGAAAGGTCAAATGATAGGAAACAGCTTATGCACTCTTTTTTGTTCTATGGGACCAATACAAAAAGAATCTTTGGTATCAACGCTTATATACATGGGTCAAAGTTTAAATTCTTATCATAATCAACCTTTAATCATGAGAATAAGAATTTTATCGCACTCACAGCACAGACTATACTTTCAAAATTAACTGATAGCAGCTGTCATGAGAGATATACAGATCGTTTGAAAGGTTTCTTGCAAATCATGTGATGACCAAGAATGTAAGCATTAGGTAATTCTTATAATGTAATCTCTCTTGCCAAAAGACACAAAATTATACATAATACACAAAGCAGTAATTTTTCAACTTGCCATGCTTTCTAAGTATAAACTTCTGTTCAGGACATCCGTTTCAGAAATCTGTTCTTTACCACTTCCTAAAATTGCATTGAGGTTTCCTGCATACACTTAAAGCTCCATGAAAAGTATATTACCCCATGGCCATAAATGCACACGTTTTAGCTTTAAAGTGCAAATACTCTTTCTAAAAATGATTTGAAAATAGTCAACTAAATCAGTATCAAGACCTCTGCTTGGAAAAAGTTTTTTCACACTTGTGGCCTTTGACATATATTATATTATATTCATACCTTCAGCTTAAAAGGGCTCATCCACATCAATAAATACACGTACACATCCATCAAAAACACCCTCCCACAATCAGACAAATGTACTTGTTATGAAAATGCCCATTCAACTCTTTTTACGTTTTCATGTATTATGCTTTGGCTGGAATTTGCGAGATCACTGGGTTATAACACTTTTTATGTACAAAATTTTCTGAAGGAGTCTCATGATAAACCGTGGTCCTTGCTGCCTTGCTCCTCTTCCAAACGTAAAAGTTCTTGTTCAAGGCAAAATAGATGGTTGTCCTCAGCCTCTGGTGCTATGTTTCTCAAGGCTTCTGCGAGATTGAAGATGTACTCTTTGTTATGGCCACTGGGCCCCACCGAGTGGAAGATTTGCCTAGCCATTTCTTCAACAGGCGCTGGCCCAAGGTAGAATGGATTGTCCTCTGTTCCAACGTACAGAGTGAGGTCAAAAGATTCGTTGCCCTCGTCTCTGGGGTAGAAAGTTACCGTTGCTTGTTTGTATCCTCCTTTCTCCCTGAAGTCTAAATGACTCGTCACGGCAGGGATCTCGGATGGAGGAATCTTGTAGGCCACACCCCAGACTCTGTCCTGAAATCAACAACAGCAACAGAAAAATCTTATTTGCCAAAGCATGTTGGAAATTAAAGACAATGTAAAAATAGAAAATAGAAAAGAAGAAAGTTGTAAGAGTGGTAAAAGTTGCATCATTGACTAAAAAAAATATTACATGCATATTTTTTCATAGATAGATAGATAGATAGATAGATAGATAAATAGAAAGATAGATAGATAGATAGATAGATAGATAGATAGATAGATAGATAGTCAGATGGATGGACGGATAGATGGCTGGATGGATGGATAGATAAGTACTTGTATTGGCATTGAGAGAGACTCAGATATTTTAAGAAAGCCCCAGATAAGCCTACGGAGGGGAGCTAACACACAATAAGCAGAACCTTTTTATCTTTCACTTTCATATTTTTCCATGACCTTCATACCTACTAATACCATTCATTTCTCTCTCTCTCTCTCTCTCTATCTGCCTGTGTCTTCCTCTCCGTCCGTCTCCCCACCCTCTCTTTTTCTCCCAACCTTTCCTTTTGCCTCTCAGTCTCTCTCCCTCTCTCTCTCTTACATTACAAAACTTACATTTTCATCTTGAGCAGGAACAATGGTTGCCACGCGACCAGGCTGTAACAAAGAAAATAAAATCTTGTAAAAAGTTGGCAGCGTAGGAGTTTAGGAATTAAGTGACATTTAAAGAAGTTGAATAAAACACAATAACCATCTTATCCCCACACAAAAAAAATACTCCAAGATGGAGCATTCGGATCCCCTGGAAGAGGTGTTAAAATTGCTCTACTCTATAATCGGTTGTACTCACAGTAGCTCACAAAATCATGTGCTGATGGGGTGAGTTAAGTTGAAAATTACTCATATTTAATTTACACTATTTTAAAAAAGAGCATTTAGTCAGAAAAAATAGGGACTAGCTTCGTGATCCTACTACGAGAGACTAGGGCAGGGGGGTGGGGTCCGAATAATAATAACACTATATATAAATCAACCATGATAAAATAACAAAATAGCCACAATATGGGTTCTGCCTCTTTCTACAGACAAACTTTACAATCTGCAGCTATTTGGTACAGTAGAGCATGGCTATAGCGGGATTATTAGTTCTAGAAGAAAAATCCCGAGTAGGCAAATTCCCACTATAGGAATGTAAAGGAAAATTGCCGAAAAATTTCTAAAATTCCTCATGATTACTTCCTGTGCAGAGGAAGATGCCGTTATTTCAGTTCAAATGACAACATAAACAAAATGCAGGATCCCGAAATTAAAAATCGAGAAAGCGAGGCAGAGAGTTAGGGTTCCTTGCAGAGTAGCGATTTCGCTATGAAGTCAATGGTAGATATTTGGTGCACTTGATGCTGCCCACAGTAGTTGAATTATATTTTACTTTTGCGTCCCGAATCCTGCTGTATCCGAGTTCGGGCCCTTCCTTGCCCCTCTAATTATACTCTAAACCCGAGCACAGGTAATTGAGATAGGGAAAAAAAGGGGATTCCGGCATGGTCCCACATAGCGTGTGCTGCTATAGTCATGTTCTACTGTATCCAGCTCACTAGCACAAGAATTCATTATTAACGAACCGAAGTCCTTGAATAGGAATTACCTGAGGGAAAAAAAAAAAGAACAACAAAAATTCAACACAAGATACTAGTAAGCCTACCACGATGTTTGCTTACCTTGCCAGGGACCCCACGATGGTCCTCACTCCCCTGCCAGAAACGTCTGCAGTAGCCACGTATGTATCCTGTCACTTTCCTCTCATAAGGAAAATCTACTTTCCAGATCAATGAACCATAGCCAAAAATCCACATCACTGCGTGACTACTGATGGCTGTGACCAAGTTTCAAATCAACTGAACTTCCTGGGGAAATATGAAAGGTTTAAATAAATGCACTGTGCTGTTCAAGCATAGGAGAGTGAATGACGTGCTGCAAGGGTGGCATTCAAATGTCAAGTAAGGATGATAGCCTACATGATATGTGAATTAGGATAAGATTAAAAAAATCTAATAAGATTATAAGAAATCTTCATGCTTAATTAAAACCTCCATACCGACCCTCCTCCCCTACTAAACAGTGAGTCCTCCCAGAAGAGTTACTTTTACACTGGAGATCTATCCAGGATACACCCTTCTTGCTAGCGCCTTGGAATATGAACAAAAAAATAAAAGTTATCAAAGTGAGTATCCACATCCCTGATGTGTAACAAAAATATTATACAGATCCTGAATCCACAAAATCAAATCAACCTGCAACTTTATTCGTTTATTCATTTTCTTCATCCGGAAAGGATGACGACTCTTCTTGAAAATTTTATTGTTCATCCGTCCAGATGACATCCGGTTTCTCTGAATTCATTTGCCTCTCGATGTAGGCCATTCACCCACCTAATCTCTCTCCACCTGTCTGCCCCTTACTAGCAAACATGGACAAGCCAGTTTTATTCAATCAAATCTCCGTGCAACCCCTCTCTTCAGCACCTCACACCCTCCACCTCCTTTCTTTCCATCATTATAACTATGCTTTGAATAGACAACGCGTGTTCTGTCTCTCTTCTCTTTCTCTCATTCTGATATGCGCTGCACTATGCTCATGGCTCGTGGTATAAGTATCAGCGCAGGGACGAGCACACTAGATCTAGATATAACACGTAGTATAATTAGCACTCGTAGGCTACAGCATGTAATTCAATAATTTAAAAAATGTCTTGAGTGATGGGTCTAAACTGATAATAATAATAGTAGGCGATGGGTCGATCTCTTTTCCTGACAATTTTTTTAAGTCCCGATTTTAGGAGAGAGACGACTACGTATATCTTACGAAGGAAGTTTTTTTTTTGTTGATATCTTAGTACTACAAGTATAAAGTGGGAATAGCCTGAATTACCCCCCTTACAGGATGTGGATAAATTTTTTTATGCACATTCCAGGATGTGGACAATATTTTTTTTATTCACATCAGGGATGTGGATGAAAAGTTAAATTCCCGTTATGAAAGAGACCCTCAGTATCAGCGGTGGAAAATACCAGTGATCAGGGGGCAAACCCCCTTGAAACCCCCAAAAAGGATTAAATTTGTCAAATTTTTTATGTTTGAATTATTGTCTAGACCTAGCAGGAGGGCAAGCCCCCCTGAAACCCCCCAGATGATGAAATGGATTTGAATTGAAACTGCCCATGGAGGTGTGGGGCCCCCACCAGGGGAAGCAAAGAATGGCACCTTCTGCTGTGATGCATAGCATGATACCGTACAAGGCGGCAAAAATGCATCACAACTGAAGCCACTCGCCTTGCAGTTTAAACAATTAGAGTACCAATCAAAAACTGAACATGGTTGCTCGTATGGCGTGGGCGTGGGGACCCTGCAGTGCACTTGTGGAAACACAAGCCATTGCAGGATAAATAGACCATGTACTTAAAATTTAGTCATTGCAGAAGAAGAATTGAAACAAGACAGTGATCGTTTGGCTTGATTGCCGGAAAACCCCTGGCAAACCATGAACTGGTGTTTTCATTTTTGCAAGCTTATTGTAGACTTGGAAATCAATAGAAATTGGTAATTTTAGCATAATTTCTACTTAAAATTATAATTTAGGTTAGCCTACATCTTGGTTGAAGCTCGTCTCTAGACCCTCTGACTCGGATAAATTTTTAGTAGAATTTATGAAGAATAGAGATAGAGTTTGAGACTCAAGCCAGGGGTCGCATTCAGAATATCTCCCAAGTATAGAGATCTAGGTACTACCGCAAACTAGGGGACCCGAGTTTTCTATACATCCCTAACCCTAACTCTAACACTAGCTAACACACTAACTTACTAACCCTAGCTAACCGTTAGAAATTGTTTTTTGTTTACATCCCTAATCCCTAACCCTAAAGCGGCCCATACACGTTCGTTCCAACGGACTCAATCCCGATCTCGGTCCTGGCCTCGAGTCTGGACCGAGGTTAATTTTTAACACACACGCAGGGATCGAGCCGGGGGTTGTCTGGTACGGCCTACAGTGGGTGATGGCGACAAACGTGCAGGTAAATGATGTATGCGGACTACTTAACT
>JAUKPP010252145.1:0-10702 GCA_032273245.1 Phyllaplysia taylori
ATCTATGTAACCCATAAAACCTTATGGTTTAATTCCTTTTAATTGTTCATAATTTCTAACGTTTACCATCATCTCTCACACACATTGAAGGTCTTCCATTTTCTCATCAAATTAACAATGAAAATATATATCTGGTTGAGTATTGTAATTTTCACAACTCTTGTTTCAAGAGTACAGTGTGGTTGGTTGGTAGGTGCTTGTGTGTGGTCTGCCCCATCTACTATTTTCTAAGTGCAACCCTTGTCCTTATCTTCATCATAGCTCTGAATTGGTAATATTATAATGTGTTGATAGTGCCGTAAAGCGTCAACAAAGAAAACAGGAATGTCCTGAAAACTAAATGTTCTCATAAGAGTTAATAGTGCACCCAGCCGTGCTTAAATGAAAAAGAGACAAAAACAAACTGACATACCTAAAGCATTGTTGTACCGACAAACTTCAACAGAACAAACATTTATTGATCTATAGGTCCTAGTGATGCATAACACTATCAGAGATGGAAAATTCCCGTAAATTTACTGAACACGGTATTTTTTATTTGCTCCGTCATTTTCCGTAAGTGGGACCTAAGGTACTAATCTGCAATTGAATGGATAAGTGTATTTTTCCAAATCTGCATAGCCCGCAAAAGTTCAGTAAATTTTGGACTGACCTGTTTCTATCCCTGGACTATATTGTACGGATTTTGACAGTTTTACTTACTAAGCATAATTGATCTGATAACAATGGGGTCAGACGAAATCTTTTCTTTGTTCCTCCAGGTAGTTCTTTTTTTTTTATTATTGTGTTTTATGCTGCTGCTGTTGTTGTTGCTGCTGTTGTTTTTTATTACCGTTGGTGTTGTTGTTGCTGTTCTTTCTATTTTTGTTATTGTTTACTATCTCTCTCCCGAAATGATCTTATCGTGTCGTTGGCGCTGTAGAAATCTAATCAAACATTTTAATAATATATTTCTCTTCAGGTGACGACCCCGTAGCCGTGTGGTCCTTGACCTTGTACCATGTCCGTGTGGGAGTGACTGACGATACAATCTCTGATACACGACTAAGAGTGAGGAGATCAACATAGTTGATTTGGTTTTACGCCCTTGCAACAGTGTCAGATCATTTAAAAGGAGGACCACTTCGACCTTTGCATACATAGCCAGACCTGAAGAAAAAAGACGGAGACACTCGGTAAAAGATGTTGCCTCGCGTGGGCCTTGAACTCCCGTCCTCTGCGTGACATGGTAAGAGCTTAACGATTACACATGAAACGCAGGTCGTGTGTTCTTATATCTAGAGTGCAGTTCGGTTGGTTAGCAGAAGCTCTTGTGAGGTCCAACCCGTCTGCTACTTTCTAAATCCTAAGATTGTTCTATCTACTTCCTGGCACTGGATTAACCATATCATTTTATATGACATAAGTAGCCATAGTGCTGTAAAATGTCATCAAAAGAAACAAGAAATCCTGGTGTTGAAAGTAAAATACCCCCGCTCGAAAGCAAGCTCTATGTGCTTTACAATCATTATTAGCCCAGCAGACCAAGTCATTTGGAAACCTCCTCAACTTCATGGGAAGCATACAGTGCAAGCTGCCGATTTACAGGCGCGAAAGCACTAACATACGGACAAGACCGTTCGCTTTCAAAAGCCGGGTACCCATTCACACCTGGGTGAAGTGAGGAAAATTTGTGTAAAGTGCCTTTCCCAAGGACACAACGTCCAGTCCAAGCTGGGATTCGAAACCGCAACCCTCCGATTACGAGTCCGGCAGCCTAACCACTAGACTTTTTAAAATTGAAACTGTGATCATTTCTTGGTTTTGGTGACCAGTTTCATGTGCCCTGCAACACTACGGTCATTTAAGAGACGGGGCTACTTCGAACCTGCCTGTCAGGGCCATCCTGGGCTGAAAGGGCAAAAAATCCGAGCGAAAAATTCCGCAGATCGTTTGCACGTAGGATTGAACTCGGGTCTTCCTCATGGTAGTCGAGAACCCTAACCACTACACCACGGCGGCGGTGATAATTTCTTGGACCTTCAGTTAAAAAAAAGTATTTGTGTGAAGTTTAGGAACTTTAGTTTCAGTCTAATTTATTCCGCGTCCAGTATTGTTACACGGGAACTTCATTTTGAGCTAACCCCAGTTCCCTATACACATTACACATCAGACATAGGTCATCTGGTCTTATATCTAGAGCAGTGGTTCCCAAACTGTGGGTCGCGACGGCAATCTCGGGGGGTCGCGAAGGATGCATGATTTTTATTAATTTTTAGCCTAAAACTGACAGGTTCACGATATTATTTTGATTTAGGGGGGTCGTCGATCGTTTTGGGCTACAAAAAGGGGTCGCGGAATGAAAAAGTTTGGGAACCGCTGATCTAGAGTAAAGTGTGGTTGGTTAGAAGGTGCTCTTGTGTGGTCCTCCTCATCTACTATTTTCCAAGTGCAAGTTTTGTCCGTATCTGCTTCCTGTCACTGAATGATATCCTGGTATTTAAACATTCTCAAAAGACTTGATACTATAGTACGCATGGCCTTGCTTACATGATAAAAACAAATAACAAACGGACAGACCGTGCACCATCGATAGAACAGACAAACTTCATCAGAATAATATAATTGGTCTACAGGGCCCAGTGATACATGTTATAGCGTACGTAGTTCAGAAGTTTTACTTACTGAACAGCAAACAGTGAGGTCGGAGGAAGTCTTCTTTTTGTTCCTCTAGCTGGGTTGTTGTATTATTTATACGTTATTGCTGCTGTTGTTGTTATTGTTGTTGCTGTTAGGTTTATTAGTGTTTGTGGCTTTGTTGCTGTTCTTTTTGTTGTTGTTGTTATTATTTATAATCTCTCTCCCAAAATGACCCTATCGTGTCGTTGGAACCGCAAAAAACGTTATGAAACATTTGGATAATATCTTTCTCTTCAGGTGACGACCTGCAGGCTGCTGTATCGTCCTTGACCTTGTACCATGTCCGCGTAGGAGTGACAGACGATACAATATCTGCAACACGACTAAGAGTAAGGAGGTCAACATAGTTGGCTCTGATTTTACGCCTCTTGCAACAGTGTAAGGTCATTCAATAGGAAGGCCAGTTCGACCTTAGCAGACTGAGCTTAGTTACAATTAGTTAGTTACAAATTAATTTGGACTAGGCTATATGGTAAAAGGGGAATAACTAAGTTAATGGATCCAAACTTTTATTTACATGGTTATGTCCCTTTAATCACATTTTTTTTTCTTTGATGGTCAAGATTGTTGGTTTTGGTTCTACGTCTCCTTGCAACAGTGTAAGGTCATTTAAGAGGACGATCACTTCGACCTTGGTAGACAAAGCCAACCCCGACTGAGAGCTAAGATACATCTAAGAACACAGACGGAGATACTCGATATAAAAAATATACGTAGTGGATCTCGATCTCCCATCTTCTGCGCGTAAAAGTGGAGAGCCTAAACATTACACAACAGACGCAGGACCTCTGTTCTTCTTGTGTCTAGAGTTCAGTGTGGGTGGTTGTTCTCAAAGCTGATTGTGCGTGAAGCCTTGCTCAAATGGAAAAAAAACCACACCAAAATAACAAACAGACAGACCTTGTTGCATTGATTGAATAGACAATCATGAACAGACCGAACATGTCATTATAATTGTAACTGATCTATAGGCCCTAGTGATGCATATTATACTGTACATAATAATATTTTCACAGTTTTACTCACTGGACAGCAAACAGTAGGGTTGGAGATCTTTTTGTTCCTCCCCGCTAGGTTGTCTTATTATTGTTGTTGTTGCTTTTTTGTGTGTTATATCTCTCTCGAATTGACCTTACGGTGTTGACGGAGCCGTAAAATCCTAATGAAAGAAACATCTTACCTTTCTCTTCAGGTGACCAACCTTTAGCCGTGTCATCTTTGACTTTGCACCATGTCTGTGTGGGAGTGACAGGCGATACAATTTCTGCAACACGACTAAGAGTGAGTAGGTCATATCTGTTTGTTTGGTTTTATACCCCTTGCAACAGTGAAAGGTCATTTTAGAGGCGGACCACTTCGATCTTAGAAGACAGTGTTAATCCCCGGCTGAGAGGGACACTACATCAGAGGAGAGAGAGGGAGATATGAATTTTAAAAAATTGCCACACGTGGGCCTCGAACTCACTTCGTCTGCGTGAAAGGCAAAGAGCCTAACCATTACACAACAGACGCAGGTCCTCTGTTCTTTTCGTGTCTAGTGTACAGTATAGGCGGTTGGTAGATGCTCTTGTGTGGTCTGCCCTGTACATTACTTCCACCAATGCCCTTTTAATCTGGCACTGAATTAATTGAGATATATGTATTGATAAGTGCCGGAAAACGTCGACAAAGGAAACAAGAAAATCCTTGAATTTGAATTACCTCAAAAGTGTTGATTGTGCATGACCCCTTACCTTCATGAAGAAAACAAGTAACAAACGGACAGACCTTTCAGTATTGGTTGTGACGTAAAACGTCAACAAAACAAACATAATGTAACCAATCTATAGGGTCTAATGGTGCATATCATATTGTACATATTTTGAAAGTTTTACTTACTGGACAGATAACGATATGGTCGGAGGATGTCTTCTTTGTGTTCATGCATCTGGGTTGATAGATTATTGTTATGTGTGTTTGTTGTTGTTGTTGCTGTTGTTGTTGTTGCTTTTGTTTTAATAATGCTGTTGCTGTCCTTGTTGTTTTTATTGTTTATTATTTCTCTCTCGAAATCCCTAGACATTCAGTAGAATGCCTGATTTCATACTTTGCCGGTAACATTATACTCATGTACAAAAGTAACTTGACACTTTGTTTTCAGACTGTATCTTTGCTTTCCGTGGGTACTACAGCACCAAAATTATGTTCTTTAAAAGAAAAGTCATTTGACTACATGTCTGGCAATTTTTATCGCAATACGTTTATATTTGTTGGAGCTATCAGGATTTTACAAAAACAAGTCGAAATTTATGCGTCGGAAACATAACAAAGAGCAAAAAACGCACGAATTTAGTAACGGGTGTATCCACAAAAATTATCAACAACCGCGCGCATTCATCTACTCATAGAGAATTTATTAGGGTATCAATGTCTACTGGAGTCAGGTCATTCCAGGCTGGTTGAATTTTTCTCAGTAGCTGATCTGCACCTTTGATTGTCTTCGGTTAAAGTACAAGGTCTGAGTGTGTAAGGACACTAGAAACTCGTCTACAATCGGGAAAAAATGAAAGATTTGGACAAGCTGTGGTAATTTGGTATGAGAGTCTACAATGAGCGTCATAATTATTGACTTTTGAATCCCTGATTATTGATCCTTTCAACATTGTGTATTTTCATTTAACACTGATCCATCCCAATTATCTTCTGCTATAAAATGGGTTGAACTGTTGTTTGGATTCATTGCAAGTTTTTGTCGTAAGTGTTACTTAAGTTTTACTTCAGTAATGAGAACCCCAAAGAGGTATACTCCGGAGAAAGAGCAATGCATCTCGGAAATATCTAAACTGGACGTGAAGTCTCAAAGGTTCTTAGATTATTTGACGTGTCTGGCCTGATACGCACTTGTAAAGACTTTCAATGACGTTTTATGAGGAAAGTTAAAATTAACACAAAAAGCGACCTGGAAGACTACTCAAAACAAGTTCAGACGATAATGACGGGTTTGTCTTTCGTTTTTGAAACTTTGGTTTTTAAGAATCTTCTTGTCCGTCAACTCTGCTTTTGAAAGGTTTTCAAGATAGAGCTATTGTGAGTTACCAGAAGATCTCTTCTGGGAAATAGTGGGACTGTGCACAAAATATGGCCAGTGACCATTCTTGACTTAAATTCCATTAGGCATTTCGAGGACCTTGTTGGGGAGGGGAGTTAGACAGCAATAGCAACCAATCAAAGATAATATTATTTTTAGGCGCTAATTTAAGCAGTCTGGGGTGAACTAACTCAAACTAATTTGATCCCCTCAAAAATTCTATAAGGAGATGCGTTGCAGAAGGGTATTGGTTGATTTAGTGGACACCCCCCATATCAAGTTGTTTTTTTGCACTTTGCGAAGCTTCCGACGCAGAAATTTCGACATGTTTTTGTAAAACTCCCATAACTTTCCCAAATACCAACAGATTCCAACGACACCTGGCAGATATGTAGTCAGATAACGTTTCTTCCTTATGATAGAAGTTTTGTTTTGTAGTGCGCACGAAAAGCAAAGATACAGGCTGAAAACCAAGTGTCAAGTTACTTTTGCACCTGAGTATATAACAGCTGTACTAATAACTTAATATGGGGAGGCCATTCAAATGCACAGCAAATGTTAACTGAGTTCCATCCCCTTCATCAATCATTTACCGTTCCCCAAATCTCTTGTGAACACGAGAAACCACGTAAGTCATATTACTATATACAAACTGACCAGAACATACCAATGCCACCAAATTACATGACAAGATTGGGAAGGGAAGCACAATAGGCAAATTCCAACCTGGCTCACCACTACGATAGTGTTGACAAAGGGATCCATTTACTAAGCAACAGGTCTAATCCACGCCTGTAGACAGGATGTTAACAAACAGCCGCTTATACATTTTGACAGAATTCTCTTCACCAACTGTAATTTTTTATGCGTGCAAGCCCTAAGTGTGTTTTCCCCTCAAACACTTCATCAACCATAACTAAGTGGAGAATGCATTTTGTGGTATGCCTGAACATGTCATTGTTTTATTAGGGTTTTGTTGTTTATACTCTACTTGCAACGCTAGTGTAACAAGAACTAAAATGTTTGTAATGTGTGAAATTATATATCAATATAGACTACATTTTGCCGCAACACCCGAGGCCGACTATGGAACAACCTATGTGCAGGATGCTCCAAGACGCTGATGGCAGATGCTATATGAATAAATTGGCTGCAAAGACTCCAGGCAAAGAGGCTGTGGCTACGGGGGTTTTTGCAACGTCTTTGAGACAGGTATGTCACCGGGGTGCAGACCATTTTGGAAATCCCTGGAGAGAGAAATGTGGAGAGGCATTGGAGCAGGATAATAAGCTACTTGCAGTGAATGCCCTTTGCACAAAACCTGAGCCTGGGGGAAATGTTTTGTAGATGGAAAAGAAAATAGTTTTCAAGGACATGTTTATAAGACTTGATGGTTGGCCTACTTTGCTCTAAGACGTTGGTTTTCCCTCTTTTTTTTATCCCATTATTTTCTTTTGAGAAAAAAAGTTGGGTTTTTTTCATCATTCTCTCTCTGTTCTTTACCCAAGCAGGAAGACATGGCAACGCATGTGTTAAAGTCGACTTTCTATGTCCTTTATGGAGACTACGGCCCATGCAACTCTTAAATTTTACTATTATTTCATTTGTTTCAGCTGCCCATGATCATTGCTGATAACGCCAGCTATGACAGTTCATCCCTCTTAGCACAAATGAGGGCGGCCCACTAGGAGGGAAAACATTCCATATTGGTCTGGGTAAGTTGCTCATGTCAAAGTCAAATCACTCAGCCTTTCACAGAAATATATGGAGTAACCTGAATGTTTTCGTAATTTAAATTATCTTTAGTCTTAATTTACGTTTATCAAGATCTTTATTGGGCAAATTTGTGTTGAAAATTTAGTTTATTTCATATTGATGGTGCCATGCACAACCTATGTCTTTAGGGATTCATTTTTTACAGAAGAAGCAACAATCTTGTCTTTTTATTGTAATATTTTACTCCAACTGTAAACTTGGTGGTATTGGGCAGTAGTGGTAATAAGGCATAAAAATACCAAACTCAGCGAAAACACAAAAAGGAATCTTAGGTTTGATTTGGTTTCTAGTTTCACGACCCTTGCAACAATAAAGTCATTTAAGAGACAGGCTACTTCAACCCAGCCTGTCAGTGCTAATCCAAACTGTGGAGAAAGAATCTCATCAGAAAGACGCATAGGCCTGTCCTTATGTGGGATCATAATTGCGTCTTCCGCAAAATAGGCGAAGAGCCCTAACAATATACCACAGACGCCGGTAGAACACCGTAGACCAACAGAACAAGCAAAAATCACATTTAATGCGGGTCGGCGTCAATCAAAGAGCCAACCGGCATCTGATGTGGTGTAATGGTTAGGCTCTTTGCCTATCTCGCAGAAGATCTGAGTTCGGTTTCCATGTGGGAACGAGCCTCTGCACGTTTCTCTTTGGATCCGTCCATCTCTGCTCGGGTTGACCTCGACAGGCAAGGTCGAAGTTTCCCATCTCATAAATTTTAGGACTTTACATTATATTTATAAAGGACGTAAACCTAAAACCAAACCAATCCAAATCAATCAAAGGACGTCCTCTCTCCCTCCCCGAACTCGTAGTCCTAGGTTAGAGTCCTGTGTCATTCACTACCTCTTTTCCCCTACGTTTATGGCCTCTACCGGCGTCGTATCTGAGCTGGACGTAATGTTTAGAGATCTCAGGTATGAAAATCACGTAATATGATCGCAGTGTGTTCGCAAGACAAAAATCCAAGATTAGGTGCTTCGCCTGTCACGCAAAGGACGTGAGTTCGAGGACCGCGTGGGGTAATTTGTTTGATCGTGTAAATCTCCGTTTTTTCCGCTGGGACAATGTCCCTCTCAGCCCGGGTTGGCCCTGAAAGGCAGGGTCGAAGTAGACCATCCCTTAAAGGGCCGTACAATGTTGCAAGGGGCATAGAACTGGTACCCAAAAACGTAGGCCAAACATTTAGAAGGAGGAGAATAAGTAGATAAGACAAGGGCGCCGGTCAAAGATAAGACAAGGGCGCCGGTCAAAGATAAGACAAGGGCGCCGGTCAGCCTCCTGCCTGAACCGTGCGGCCCAAGATGGTTCTTGTAGGGAGGCTCAGAGTAACCATCGTCGCATATAACTTGTACATGTACCTATTTGGACACCGCAAGGAGGAGCTTGTTTGATCGAGTTTATCTCCGGTTTTCTCAGCCCAGGTTGGCCCTGACAGGCAGAGTCGAAGTAGCTTGTACTCTAAATGGCCCTAGTGTTGTAAGGGACATTAAGCCAAAACCAAGCCAAACAAAAGTTAGTCAAGGACCAGTACTGTTGTTTAATGGTTAGGCTCTTGCCTGTCATGCCGTAGACCCGAGTTCGATCCCGAGCGCGGACGATCTGGGCTTGGTGGCATTTTTCCCTCTCAGGCCGGGACTCAGGCGAAGAGCCTAACCATTACACCGCAGCATCGGTATGACCAAGATCTTAACCATTACAGTACAGGTGCCGGTATCGTTAGCTGCCGTTCTCATAGGCGTATAGAAAAAAACCTACAGTATTCTTGTTTCTGTTTTTTCTGCGAAGTTGTGACTAGTGACTATTCAATATTACCGGTAATGCATTCTCCTTCGTGGCATCAACGATTGTAAAGCTCTTTTATGGTCTTTGGTGGCATGTACATGATCCTTGTCCACTACGGGCACCAAAAAGCCACGAGATAATAAATTAGGCAGGCAATATTTTGCTGTATTTTACATGGGTACAATGCATATATCCGTTAAAATAACCAAAAAGTCTAGAATCTTTAAGAGTCATGCGGTATTCCACTAGTCATGGAGCGCATCGACTCCTCATGACTACAGGAAAACTCATGACTATTAAGTTAAGTAGTTGGATCAACAGTCATATTATAGTACATGTACTAAATGCTAAATTTCATTTAAACTATTGATTAAGGGTGAAAGAGACTAAAAGCCTGAAACCCCTTTATTTTGTTGTTGTTGTTGTTGTTGTTGTTGTTGTTGTTTTATATAATGTCTGGATTTGGTACATAAAATATTCATGATTTTCAAAATAATTGGACTCATTCGAATATCACGTCTTGTCAAAATCGATATCATAAGTACGAGTACATTTATTCATTTCAACAAAATTCAACAGGATGCAGGTTATCAAAATGTGTATACATTTCATAAAACAATCAATAGTAGAACAGATGAGTAGACTGAACTATAATAATGTGAAAGTTTGAATGGCAATATCATACAGGCACATGTAGTTACTTTAAAGTTAGTTGTCTATAGAAGCGCCAGCATCTTTGGCTGTTTTAGCCTCGCATACAGACACAGAGCAAGAAATCTTGTCAACATAATTTGTTAGGTTAATTAATATCAGATTCTCATCAACCATGAAATTACCATTTTCAATAACTCACACCAGTGCCTATACTAAACATTTTCAGGGATGGAAACTGATCAGTCCAATATATACTTAACTTTTCGCGGGCTACACAGATTTGGAAAAATAAACGCCAGCTCCCACATATGAAAAAGGACAGAGCAAATCAAAATAACGGATTTTGGTAAATTTACGGAAAATTTCCATCCCTGTATTTTCTTTGTTTCTAATGAAGCGCTAAAGAGGGAGGCCGGATTCCTGGGAAAAATTCATCATGTCGTTTTTCCATTTCAAATCTATTATATTAAATCATTATTCATAATAGTATTCACTTGTTAAGTGTAGCGAGTTCCTTGGCTTTTTACTTTGAATATTTTTACCACCAAGTCTCTTGAATCCTTGTTGGAATTCCATTCCCCATGACATTTCTTCAATATTGCTAGATCCAGTGTTTTAAATCAGTACTTGAAATCTCCAAATTTTCTGGAAAATATAGCTGGTGACATCTAGGTCACTTCACTTGCATGTATGTATGTATGTATGTATGTATGTATGTATGTATGTATGTATGTATGTATGTAT
>JAUKPP010252166.1:1926-12579 GCA_032273245.1 Phyllaplysia taylori
AACCCCCCCCCCCCCCCCCCGATCATTTGCGTTCGGGCTCAAATTGGGGTCTTCCGCATGACAGGTGAAGAGCCTAACCATTACACCACAGCGTCGGTCTGTAAGGTCATTTTAGACACGGGCTTTTTCAACCCTGGCTGTCAGGGCTAATCCAGGCCGAGAGAGAGAAACACTATATTCCAGCAGAGACATAGAGATGCTCTTCCAACGTGGGGATTGAAACTCTCGTCCAATGCGCAACAGGTGAAGAGCCTGATTATTGCACAACACCAAAGACGACAATTGTGCCCTTCTTTTTTAATATGACTAAGAGTTACTGTTGTCCTAGTCCTAGTATGGGCACTTTCGAGCAGGGAAATGTGCTATATAAATGCAATCTATCATAATCATTATTACATTGTCGTTTGTAGTAGCATGGGTAGGCCCTTTATCATCTAATGATGTATCATACTATGAAGAATAGAGATAGACTTAGTTTCACGTGAGAAAGGCTCTGCTTGGGATTGAGTAACTCTGTCCTGGGGTGGGCCTGCAAGACAAGGTCAAAGCATTCGGATAATGTTGCAAGAGGTGTAGAGCCAAAACCAAGTAAACCTCCCCAAGCAATTCCTGGCTACTTGTACTTAAGGCCAGGAGCATGAATAGTGCTATAAAACCCCAACATTGGTACATGTGCCATGTGTTACTATCATCAGTGATACGTTTGAACACTGCAAGGTCATTCAAGAGACAGACTGCTTCAACCTTGCCTGTCAGGGCCAACCTGGGCTGAGAGGAATGAATCCCTGCAGAAAATAGCAAATGCTCGTTGGCACATGGGATCGAACTTAGGTTTTCTGCATGCTAGGAGAAGAGCCTAGTCTTGTACCACATATGCCAGTACAGGCATTATGGTACGAGCTGCTCCTTCTACATGTGTCTTCCTTACTATTGCCCTAATCTTCTTCGCAGTGCTGAAATTACCTTGTATAGTGTGAATAGTGCTGTAAAACTGCAACCAAACACTAATGGGACTTGCTGAAATGAACAGTGGAGGGGGAAAGGATAGATATGAGCATGAGAGTGAGAGACAAGTGCAACAGAAAGGTAGAAAAAAAGAGAGAAACACAGAAAGGACACTCACAGCAAAAGTTTGAGCTAAATTTGAACTAAAATCAAGTAAGCCTGTACAGTACACTATCTTCACACCTGATGACGTTTGCCTTGGTTCAACAATACACAAACTAGACACACATTAGTTAAGTACAACAAAGCATTTTAATAACAAGATACACCAAATATGAGTAGGTACGGTGAAAAACAACCCCTCCCAATGATAAGACTTGAACAATTTGTGGATTCATGAAGAAATGTTGGTGGCTATTCCGTCATCGTTTGTGCCGTTGTAGAAAAAGAAGTTGTTGAGGGGAGCATCTTTCTGTGATACAGCCTGAAATTCAAAGGTGAAAAAATACCATAGAGGTTAATACTTCAAAATATAGACTGCCACGACAAAGGTTTGGGTGTTGCATAAAGAATGTTTGATTTTCCCCTAAAATTTCTGTATTTTGAGTTCTCACAAATAAATTCATTTGGTATGCTGCTAATTACTAGAAACAACTTGAACTGTGTTTTAATGTGCATTTTATTTTTAACATCAAAGCTAAGTGACTGATAAGTGTCATGCATTTGGTTTTTGTTTATGCCCCTTGTTGACCTTATAGAGAAAGTGCTCCACAGAGTTCCTCCCTCAGCCCACTTTACTCAACACTAAGAAATGGACATCAACCCTAGACTTTGCAACCCCAAATTCTGTTAACCAGTTAGCCTGCAAAGCTTACTGGCTGTATCTCCTTACAGAGAGAATAGAAAATGAAAAAAAAAAAAAGGAAAACGATTTTATCTATCCCCATGAGGAAATTTTGTTTGCAATGGCATGTAATACATGGACATTCATCAAATGCTCTTAACAAAACAGACATTACAAATACAATGTACATACATTCACTCATTTCATTTGTCCACGCGCCATCGCTGGTCACCACTGTGCAGCGCCCGAGTGAGCTAGGGTTAATGTGCCTAGTCACTCAAGGACACACCGCAGTTGTCCCCCCACTTAAAGACTGCTTTCACTCAGCATTGCTTGACAAACCTTGTGAACCAGAGTTCACTAACCATCCGACCACTGGAAACTTATCCAAGGAAGTAAATACTGACCTTGATGACTTCCTGAGCCAACACACCCCCTACCACGGCACACACAGGGCTCAGCTCACCAAAGCCAAACCTGCAGAGGTGAAACGGCAATGGTTAGCACGTATCACATAGAGCATTATAGAAAATGGGGAAGAAAATAATGAAGGAATAAAATGAACGAAATAAAAAGATCCCAATTGATTTTGTGATACTTTCTTTCAACAAAACAATCAACATTGTACTGTATTACATTTGAGTGCTAGAAAGTGGATAAGGACAACAGCTGTTCAATGCAGCAAATAAGAAGATGAAGTCATTCTAAAAAAGAAGATGCAATAACCATCTCCGGTAAAAGGCTGACATCTTGATACATACATTAGTGAACATTTATTTAAAAAATCAAGAATATAGATGCAAGTGTTCCAAGGTCTTAAATTTCAGTACAAAATTATTTGCCAATGATCATGAGATTACTGAGTGTGAAATTTGTGAGGTGAATGACAAAAAGATATCAGTACTCTCGCAATCTGTCAACAGAGGACAATCAACAAAGTAGGGGTGAAAATGACCTAATCTGAAATATTGAAACCTTCTTCATAATAAATATATTTGTTTTGATCCTTTCTTTGATTATGTAAAAGTTTAAACTAGTGGTTCTTTAAGTAGTTGGAAAATGTTTGGTTCATTTTCTGATAAAAAGCTTTATCTCGATTATCTCAATATAGTACTTTTCTGACCCTCCTAATTAAAATCTTGATAACCTTTCAGCAAAAAAGGGGAAAAACCTATTTGTTTCAGCAACTTGTAGGGCTGGAAAAGCCCTTAAATTTGATGTACATATCTCTGTATAAGAATGCTGCGATAAGTAACTCGTTTTGTCACATCGCCTCACATATGTTGCCCTGGTGACAACGATGAACATTGCTATTAATCAACATGTCATTCTCACACTGCAATAAAGTAAACCACTGACAATGATCTATTAGAAAGTGAATAAAGTCAGATCATTCTCCTTGAAAATAAATAATCTGAATGAAATACATTCATATCACTGCATTGAAAGTGCAATTAATGCACAATTCCTGTTCCACAGTGTCTGTGGTTTTATGTTTAGGCTCTATGCCTATCATGCAGAAGACAAGAGTTTGATCCCCACATTGGACAGGCACTCCATGCTTCTGCTGGGACTGGCCTTGATAAGCGGGCTTGAAAACTACTTACTGATAGAAGTCTTCTGGGATGACCTTGTCAGGAGCACCCAGTTTGTTCAGCATCTTGGTACGAAGATTCTGGAGCTCTTTGATGTCAGCCTCTTGGCTGGAGAGACGAGGACGTCGACCTTGTTGCTCCAGAAACTCTTGAAACACTGAAAAAACCCAACAACCCATTCGTTTTTTATTATATATTCTAAGAGATGAAGAGACATTAGTCCCTTAGTCAAGAAGAAACATGACAAAAAAAAGTAAGGGAGCCATTGGCAAATATGAATAAAACAATTTTAAAAATCAAATACAAATGAATTTGTTAAGATCATGTCCTCATCAATAAAACTTTAAAAAAAAAAATCTATACAGGAGATGTTTTCAAGAGTGTACATGCTTTTTCCTGAACTCATGCATTCCCTCTGTTCTATTTTTTTCAATAAGACTTTCATCTAGCTAGTTTTATATGTATGGATGAGTCTATAATGAATTGGCTGTTTCCCCTAGAATTCCTTGAAAGATCATAAAAGAATCATGCAATAATGGCTGGATACATGTAAGACAAAATACTAAACAGCCACACATTCATTAGTCTAAAATTCATGGCCCAAATATGTTTATGTTCCTAAATCATTCTGCTCTTGTGCACGCACCCATTGTGTTCAATACATTTCAAACAAGTAAAATGTTTTCAGAGGTCTGCTGAGTACAAATGTGACAGTCAACAATTTCATGCACACCATCACGATATTTGGTGAGCACACAAACAACGGTTCAGAGATAAAAGTAGCTAAGCAGGACAGCAGGATCCAATTCAATCAAGTATCCCTCACCTCGCAAAATGAAATAAGCTGATGGGGTTTTGCGCAGTTTCTTTTTCATCTCAGGACTGTCACTGTCAAATGTAAATGCCAGTTCCTTCTCTAACCTAGTGAACATCATGTTCTGAAATGCCAAGGGTAATAATTCAGACAGATATTGACAAATTTGAAAGCTTTGTGCCATTTCAGAAAAATGCTTCAATGGCTAGAATACTTTCCCTGTTTGTCAAGAGATTAGAAGTGCTATCCAGCTAAGAAAAAAAGAATTCTGAACTTAAACTACATTGTGAAAATGGTAAGAGTGTGGATTCAATATGTACAGTTAATATTTACTTACGCATGTCACATATCAAGACTAAATTTAAAAAAAAAAAAGATAAAGCAATACATGTATATGGCATGAACAAAAAGACTAAAATATAAATATAAACTATTGGCCCTAAATTGAAGAGCGTTTTTCCAAAACTCGGTATTTCCACTCTGGGAAGTTCTGAGAAAATCAGACTTTTTGCATGCCTGATAAGCTTCTCTTATGGCAAAATATTTTTTCTAAAGTTGAAAATAAGGGAAACTATCGGGTTTTACACCACTTCAAGCTTCAAGAACAAAGTCTATGAGATATAGATATCTCTAGTCGTGTTAACTCAATTTTCAACGAAAATGCCAATTACGAGTTTTGAAAAAATGCTCTTCAATTGGGAATAAAACCAAAACAATTTAAGAAAATTTAATTTAGCCTGAATATTAGCACCATTAAGCCATATTAAAGACACAGCTAATCCAAAACACAAATCGTCATAGTGCTTCCAAAATGGCTTAAGTCTGACTTAGACCATTATGCAATTCCCCACATCATAGTGCATCATTTGGCGTTACATTTGTTCAAAGGTGCTGCATCAATTTGCTAAAATTTACTATTTCCATGTTTTTTCTTCTAACATAGAGCCAGGCCATATACATTTTTCCCCATTACTCAAAAAGTGTAAAAAATGAGTTAGGCCATTTCGGAAGCACCATGATGAAATGGAGATCCTGGTCACACAGAGTCCATGCTTTAGGAAGGTGAGTTATTTTTACCCAGCTTATCAAGCCCAACTTGTGCCAAGTGGGATACTTAATGCAAGCAGTGAGACCCTCATGAAAATAATTTTGCCACTTTGGAATCAGAAGTCATCTGCATGCAATAAAGAAGAGCCTAACCTAAGAAATCTTAGACTCCAGTGTACTATCTCTAAAACAAGACGCTTGGTCAAAATAATTGACACAATGGCTAAATACTTTGTTTTTGAAGAGCAAACTATTCTGAAAAGCAATCATATCACTGTACTGCACTCACTTCTTTTGTGACAACCGTCTCAGACTCTGCTTTGGAATTGTCATCTCCTTCTTTAGGTTTCTTCTTTTTTTCTTGTCTTAGGGAATAAAAGAATAGCGAAAAACCCCATGAAATAATTGTCACAATAAAAATCAAGCAAAAAGAGATTGGCAGTTCACAGCAATAATATGGAGAGAATAACTACAGACACTGTGATACATAAAGAACATTCCATCCAGATACAGTTAGCTAGCTCAGCCATTATCATGTTTAGGTTTCTTTGGAAGAACATCTATCATTTGAAGCCTTGTTGGAGCATACTTACTACTTGGGCAGGTTTTAGGAATCTGAAGAAACACTTTTGAAGATTTGATTACCGGTGTCTGTGGTTGTAATGGTTAGGTGCTTCGCCTATCACACAGACGACGTGAGTTCGAGACCCACGTGGGGCAGTTTGTTAGATCCAATTATATCTGTTTTTTCTGCTGGGACAATGTCTGTCTCAGCCCGGGTTGAAGTACCTCATCCCTTAAATGACCTCACAGTGTTGCAAGGGACGTTAAGCCAAAACCAAACCAAAGACTTAATTCTCTAACTATAAAAAGATTTTTAAACCCCATTCTAATCTTGTATAAAAAAAACGAGTTAAGACTACAATTCAAATGATGATGAGTACTTTGTCCCAAGAAACCTGTCTGTGTCAGAAGACCCTTTCTTATAGAAGACAATGTGGGAAAGTTACAGCTGGCCTATTTTTGTGTTAACACAGGGCAGGTAAAACACACAAGCTTTTAAAAAAACAAACTTGCTGAGGTTCTAAAATATCATTGATTGTTGACAAGAAAAGTACTTCTTATAGAGAGTGAAGTAAGTAGGAAACACTACAGTACAAAATATTTTCTTGTCTCTTACAATGTCATTTTAAGCAGACTCCATTTTAGAGGCTAGATAAAAGTAGCCCCCCTCCCAGATTTGAAACATAAGTAATGTTATGATGTTATGTTATATGAGTATCCCTGCTACAATTACAATAGGGCTTGATATAAACGGTTGACTGTACAAGCTCAATTAAGGATGGGCTCTATGTGTAAAATAAGGGCAGCTTTCAATGACATCCAATAAAATTCAGTGCTGGCAAACACACTCCGCTCCACTTACTCGTGTAGATACTCATGAGTGCCCAGGTCAGCAAATGAATAGCCATAAAAGCCAAAGACGTCCCCGGAGAAAAACTTGATGTTGTTCTGGAAACAGAGCTGGTCCAGTCGACACTGGAGGGACGTGGGGCAGCATGTGGCGCAGATGACGTCAAACTGCTTGAAGAAGTCGTCATCCTTCTCAGCTGGGTTACCCTTGTCAGTGCTCACAGCCACCATTGGGTTGAGTAGTTGTGCTGAAGGAGCAGACGCTTCAGCTCTCTGTGGGTTAAAGTAATATAAATGGTGATGAGATACTCAGTTCAAACAAGATGAAACATATGAGTCATAATATGCGATGGAAATGATACGTACAAATTGTATCATGAACAATGGTTGCTATTTAAAGTGTTTTTCTCCATTCCTCTGCATGAACAGTGACTCAAAAGAGAACAAGGGAAAAATCTATGTAAATGAAGGCTACAGAAGAAAACCTAGTGATACACATTTTTTGCTGTGATGTTAAAAGCACAAAGAAGCATACATAAAGTTCACTGCCCATTGTAAAAAAAATTGTATAAAATGCTGGATGGAAACTTTGAGTATCATGAGTTGATTTAAAAAACAACAACTCTTTTCTTTTATTGAGGGGAATGGGCGGGGAAAAGAATAAATACAAAAATATAATCAACATGTCCCAAACATATTTACTTTCTTACATTTTGACCAATTGGAGAGCTTGACACAAAGAATTGTGACATCTTATCCTCTTCGTCAATCTGCAGATACAAAAAAAAGTCAAAAGAGTACATAACTAATGAAACATTTTAAGGAAAAGAGAAAAAGAAAGCAAAAACAGAAAATAAAACTGTAAATTTGGGAATACAATCAAACCTGCTCTAGCGACCATCTGTTCAAACGACTACTACTTCTCACCCCCCCCCCCCTTGATTTTCTCTATAATGACACTGTCTAAGACGACCACCTGTCCAACGCAACCGCGACCACCCCTGACTCTCTTTTCATCCGACATATTTCCATAATCATGGGGCGCCTATTGCTGTGGATGAGTGGTGAGCCCTTGTCCAAGCCGCCAACACCCTTTCTTTTCATTTATCGTTGTTACACACTATTAGCCCCTCCTACAAGTTACATGTATACACTTGCTGACCAGCACTGCGCATTGGCAAGGTCAGCGCTTACCCGTCACTGGTTAACAAATTTTCAACTGCGGATGAGTGCGGCAAGCAACAATCTTCATCCCTTCTCCTGTCATTATTAGCCCCTCCCATAATTCGCAATACTGTGTAATTCCTGGCCAACACGACGTGAAGGCAAAGCCAGTAGTCCCTCTGTTTGCCAAGTCAGTAACAGACATGCCACAATGGTGTTGCCTGTTTGTTGAGTGGCGACGGCACATTTCTTTGTTCTCTCCATGGCACTCTATCACCCTCATCGGATACATTTTGAACAACAACAAAATTAAAAAGCCAAAGCAGCTCCTCCCCTCTCCGAAAGGAAAACAACAACAATAACAACAAAAATATTTAAAACATCCCACTTGATAGTGAAAGGGTTGGTTATTTTCTTACTTCATATTTTTCTGAGGGGAGGGAGGGGAAAGTTTGTTTTTTTCCACTTCATATTCATCTGACCTGTCCAAGACAACCACTTTTCTCTCGACAAATGAGTGGTCATTTTGGACAGGTTCGACTGTACATGTTATCCCTGAATATGATTCTTTGCAATCCAACACAACACAGAAGTATCATGTATGGCCAAGGGTGAGATGAATATCTATAAAAATTAATTGAATGTTTATCCGTTGAGGTTATACATATTGTCACTGTGCGGTTATTTAAAACAAAGAGCTTACACTTACAAAGAAGTAGATGTAGCAGACATTATCAGAGTCCCTACTAACCACCTACTCTCGGATAGAAAGATGGGAGAACTATACAAAATACAGGAAGATTAAAAAGGAATGGCAAATTTTATGATCCAATAATTTGATACGGAAAAGCAATAGAAAACTCATTTACCAAGTCACAATTTTTATTACGTCTTACAGCTAGCATCTGTGGTATAATTGTAATAGTTAGGCTCTGCACCCACTATTCCGAAGACCCCAGTTTGACCCCAGTGTGCAGACAAGAGTGCATATTTTCTGTGTGGTAATTCATCCCTCTTAACCTGTGTTGGCCCTGACAGACATATAAGTCGAAGTAGCCTGTCTCTAAAATGACTTCACAGTGTATATGTAGCCACCAGTAGCAGCATGGGCAGCATTAATGCGAGAATGTATGATCTAGTTATAGTCATTTAAAAAATAAAATGCAAAATGTACCACAACTTTAGATGGTGTTGATACAATGATGTGCTACAAACCTCATGAGGATCCATGAGTGTTATGGCTTTGATACCAGAGAGAATTATATTCTTGGCAACCTCAGCTCCCAGGCCCTTCAATCCAATGAGTAGTACAGTTGCAGCTCGGAGTCTATGGAAAGACAGAAGATTTGAAAAAAAAACAACCCCAAGTTTGAAACGAAGTGGCTAGCCGTACTTAGGTGGACCCTGACCAATGAAAAGCCGTCAGACAAAGGTCACGTGTCAGAAACATTTTTCTGCTTTCTAAAAAGTATAGAACCAGGCTTCCATTTGTCAGAAGCACGTGTGGCTTAGTGGTAGTGTGTTTGCCATTAACACAAGGATGTGGGTTCAAATATCGTTTTGATCTTTCTTTTTTTCAACAAATTTCTCTCACAAGGTCGTGAGTTCAAATCTCTTTTTTTTATCATGATTCCACCCCCCTCCCCCAAACAAATTTCTCTCTTTTCCCTATCTTTGAAAAAAAAATAATCATCATAGTGCACCTAGAGAAAACCTAGATTTGATTATCGGTGGACCCAGAGCAAAGAGCTTATAAAATCATAAAAAGGGGTAAGCTCGATCTGGATTAGTAAGCGAAAAGAGAAAAAAAAATGTATTTTAAGAGTTAAATAATTCCCGCATAGGCGCGGTACCACGTGATAAGCTCATGTGATGCCAAGAGGCAGAAGTCGGGGAAGAGTAAAAAAAGTAAAATCATGATGTGGTTGATATAAATCACAATAATATAATCAATATTTATCGCTAATTTATAGTTTTTAGGTTAATAAAAATTTTGATGAGATTTTCTGTTTGCTTTTGCACTCTAAAATAACTGTGTGTCTAAATTGTGTCTTGTTCTTTTCATCTGGTAGCTATTTAGAACGTATTTATTTATAGAGAAGTCAGCTTTTTTAAAACGTTTTAGCTGAGTTTTTTTATATGCCTCCTATCATTCAGTACGGCTAGCCTGTCAGTGTCGCCGTACTTGAGTATGGCTAGCCTGTCGTTGTCGCCGTACTTGAGTACAGCTAGCCCCTTCCATCCATCATCAGGTACGGCTAGCCTGCCAGTGTCGCCGTACTCAAGTGTACAGTTAACCTCGGCCGTGCAAAAAATATGCGAATTGGTTTCTCTTTGATTTGAAGATGGAAAAATCAAAAGTAAAAGATTCCTGAAGTTCTGTACACACAAATTAGAGTAGACTAGATCTAGAATCAATATTTTTATGCGTCTGTGAGTCGTGGACATTGACAGCAGAATTGGAGACATTGGAGAAAAGGATTCAGGCAATAGAGATGAGATGTTAATGTTACTGCACAAACTTCTTGGCATCTCATACGAAGACCACATGCCACATTTCAAATGCTGAGGTAGGGAAAAGAATCACAAAGGCAGTGGGGCGGCACGAAGATCTTCTGACCACAAAGAAGAGATGAAAGTTAAAATGGTACGGGCATGTCACAAGATCTAGAGTGGAAGACCCACAGACGGGTCGTTAGTGAGTGATCCTGATTCAGACAGAGATTCTGTGCCTCTTCTGTCCTTTACAAAGCATGTTATCATTTCAAATTCAAGAATAACCTCTCCTTTGTTGATTGCAGTAAGGAAAATGACAGCAGCTAACATCTTTC
>JAUKPP010252177.1:0-12578 GCA_032273245.1 Phyllaplysia taylori
ATTATACGTTGCATTTATTGATTACAGGAAATGTTTTGACTCCATTGATAGAAATGCACTGTTTCATGTTTTAGAACGCAACGGTATTCAAGGCAAAATGCTAAATGTCATAAAAGGCTTGTACTTCTCTGTCCTATCAGCCGTAAGAAATAATCCCTCTTTCTCTTTCTCTCTTTCTCTGTCTTTTACTCTCTCTTTCTCTCTTATTCTCTGTTTCTCTCTCTTTCTTTCACAGGCAATAGCATGCATACGCATTATACACACACAAAAACACATACACACACGCAGCTACACACAAATACACATACGCATAGTCACACCCTTCCACCCACCCCTCATCCTGGCATAATACGTAAAACTTGTCACATGGCACCTCCCGACCAATCACGGCCGAGAACGCCATCTTTTATCTGTAAGACTTCCCTTATCGAGTGTATGGCTACTAGCAGCTCACAAGAGTTAATCCCTCTATTTCTAGGACCAGCTCCCAGCCCACAGGAATCAGAGAACTGAGCTGAATAATAAGCGAAGGAGGTATCTGCAATTAGCTCCGGTACTCAGCCTGCATTTCCATATTAGGACCAGGAAGCTGAGGGTGAAACGTGGTTCTAGAGGGGGGAGGGGAGGAGGTTAATGAGAGGTCAGAACCCTACAGGGGTTTGAAGTGAGAAACCGCTAGAGAGGTTGTCAGAATTGTAATAATGCCCATATGCCCAAGCTTAACGTCTAACGAACTAGTTGAATTAGGAGGATGAAAAATGTTTAGTTCAATTCATATAGAAGTAGAAGCATGCATTTAATTTAGTTCTGAAAGAGTCGAAGCCACACTGCATTGACTCTGCGTATGATGAAAAAAGTACGCCAAGCATACGTTAAAACCCGCGGTTACAACTTAGCAATTTCACTGATACAGTATTATATCTAAAGCGTTCAGACCAACACTCGGTACTAATGTTAGAAACCCCAAGGCTACTCTTATCGCAGTGCATTGAAGCAGTTAAACTGCACCCCCTCAAAAACGGAAAAAAAACCACCGCTTTCTTTTTGTTTTGGACAGCTCTATTAGGACCAAACCTCCTGCATTAAGTTCTGTAAAAAAATATATCAGTGTATGTGTGCCTACACAGGAATTAAAAGCGATCGTACTCAAGAGTAGTATGTTTTGTATTTCTGCCCCTGTGCTATTTCGTGGTCCAATATTTTTAGTCCCATATTCTGAAGGCCTATTCTGTGTAGTGACTCTGTGTTTCAGAAGTACTGCTAGTGCTCACAAAATATTTCAGAACATAACAAAATCACATAAAAACTGTGACTTGAGAGATTTCAGTAGATTCTCCCTTGCCAACCATTTTGACATGTCGGAATTGCCAGAAAGGATTCCCTTCCGGTGCCAGGTCTCCAAACTGTCATGACATGTCAACTCTAAAATCCTGGCAAGTTAGTTGATGCCGTGGGATAATACTTGAAATAAACCCAGCTCAAAGTCTGCCTATTTTCCCGTTTCTCTCTGTCCCCTCTCCTTTCTCTCTCTTTCCCTCTTCAATCTCTGTCTATCTCCCTCCATCTCCTCTCTTTCCCTTTGACTGTCTTCATACTTGTACGTCAGTCTCTCGTCGCTTTCAGTCTCTCTCTCTCTTTCTCTCTCTCTCTCTCTTTCTCTCTCTCTCACTTTCCTTCTCCCTCTTCCCTTTTCTCTCTCTCTCTCTCTTTCTCTCTCTCTCTCTCTCTCTCTCAATCTGTTTCGCCCCTAACGTCTGCAGATTAATCCGTGTGTCCGCCACTGTTGGACACCGCTCTCTGCCCCCCCCCCCCCCCCAATACCCCCATATCTTCCTCATTCTCTCATTCTCTCTTTTCTTTCTCTGTCTGTCTGGCTGGTTGTCTGTCTGACTGTCTATATGTCAGTTTATATCCAATTAATTATCTCCCTGTCTTAATTTCTGTATCTAGCCCTCCATCTTTCAGCCAGACAATTATGTCGAACATCTATCCTATCGCAGGAAGTGTATAAATATGCAACTGTCATCGTCAGATGAGTCATTCTGATCATGGTCTGGTCCGATCCGAACAGCAAATTGGCTTTCCTCATCTGCCATAACCCCCTCCACTGTATTTTTTATCCACTCTCATTCCCTTTCTTATTATTCCCACGTCTCCTTCTCCCTCCCCCTCTATCTCTCACTATTGTGCACACATGCACCTTTTAAATAAAACTATTTCTCTCTCTCTCTCTCTCTCTCTCTCTCTCTCTCTCTCTCTCTCTCTCTCTCTCTCTCTTTTCCCAGGCGTCTATCACACTGTCAATCCTTCCCTCACCTCCTTTAAATCTTTCTCTCTCTCTTTCATAATATGCATCTCTCTCTCTCCCTCTCTCTCTCTCTCTCTCTCTCTTTAAGTTTACTCTGCTCTTTTTTAACACCTCTCATTGTCCACCTAACCCGTCTAAGTCCCCCTCCCCCCCCCCCCTCTCCCGACCTCGAATTTTCCCAAACTCCCACCAACTATAGCCATAAGCCCGAACATCCTCACTCGTGTCCCGAACAATTCTTCTGCTCAGCACTTCCGCTTGCCACGGATGTGACCCTTGAACCCATATCTATCTCCGAAGTGACAGCCCAGGAAATAGCGGATTGGATGCTTGAGCGGATTTTACATTTATTCTTCCGCATTTTTTTTCTTTTATTTTTTCTTCCTTTTTCTGTTTTTTTCCCCCACTACACACTTTAATCAAATCAGAGGAGGAGAATAAGTTGTTCAAACTATAACATAGACATTTATATTGGTTTGCGGGAAGGATGGATTAAATTAAGTGGAGAAAAGGAGAAAATGTTCCCCTCGGAAATGTATCGGTTTATTTGAAGAGCAGGCGATATATTGTGTAAATAAAGAGGAAAATCTTGTTAGGGTTGTGTGTTGAGGTGGGGGAAAAGAGAAACTACAAATGCTCTCAATGGTGAGATGAAGGCGGTGGGGGGGGGGGGATGAGGAGAAAGATGATAGGATAGGTTTGGAAGGCTATGTAGATGTGGTATGATTAATTGAACGAGAGAGAGATGGGGAGTGATAGAATAGGAGAGGGAAAAGAAGACATAACGAGTTTTGAAGGTTATGTAGATGTTGTGTGAGTAAGTGGAGGAGAGACAGAGAAAGAGAGAGAGAGAGAGAGAGAGAAAGAGATAGAGCCAGGGGGAGAGAAAGGGAGAGGGAAAAGGAGATAGGACAGGTTGGGAAGGGAAGATTTATATGGTGAAAGTGAATAAAAGAGACAGAGAGACCGAGAGAGAGAGAGAGAGAGAGAGAAGAATGTAGAGGGATGAAGGAGACAGAGAGAGAAACTTGAAAGAAATGCTAATGTGTATGAGTGAAAAAGAGATAGAGGAAGAGGAAGGGGAGAGAAAGGCAGACAAAGATAGACACAGAAAGAGGGGAGAGAGAGAAAGAGAGAGAGAGAGAGAGAGAGAGAAATGGGGAGATAGAGGAAAAGTGGTACTGTAAGTACTGTTATACTGTATTATATGAGTTATGAAAACCAGAGGAAAAATGGTACTGTAAGTACTGTTATACTGTATTATATATGAGTTATGAAAACCTTAAAAGATACAGACATCAACATGAAAAAAAAATGATTATAATGTAGATCACAGGTTACATCTAATCGCACTTGATAGAATGGACCAAACCATGGACTCTCCCTGTCGAATATCATCTTTCCATGACTTAAAGAGTCAAGATCTTGATTCCCTTTCAAGAAAATCGAAATCTAAGAAAACAAGATAGGGATCCATTACCCCCCATTAGCTCTGATAGCAAATTATTTTGATCATCCATTGATTTCTTTCCCTGACAGGGACGTCATGATTGTCAAAACGTGTAACTCCGTTTCAACTAATTTAATAATACAGTAGCGACGTAAAACTGATTTAGATTGCCTCTTACTAACCTATAACTCGTTGTTAAATCAAGTTTAATGCTAAATTGTTAGAGGTTACATATTTTACCTTAGAGGCACCAGCTTCTTTGGTTGTTTTAGCCTCGCTTGATGTTAAGTATACCCTCTTATCAGTGGCTCATAGTAGCCTATTTATTTTACTGACGGGAATTTTTTTTAAATATGATATTGGTGGAAAAAAAGTTTTCCAAAATTTAAACCTTATGCGTCTAGGAAATTACAACGATAAAAGATGAATGTGACTCCTCACGGGAAATTGAATCGATGAGCTTACAACTGTAGCGTATAATTTCGTAAGTGTTACGTGAAAACGACATAGGCGGCTGAGATCTACTGCATTATGACCGGCAAATATGGTGTAAAAGTTTGGCTTGTCGTCTATCACTCTGGGGAGGGGGGTTCAATCCCCGTATTTTTTTTAAATAGACGATCATCTCATTTTGGGATGTTGTACCACTCTCAACCTGGGCAGGCAGGGTGAAGTAGCCTAGCTTTATAATGACAATACTGTGCTACAAAGGGCTTGAAGGGGTATACATGTATTACATTTGAAGAAAACACTAGCTTGAATTGTCTAAAGAAGATGCCACACATGGTCAAGATGTGGAGATACTAAATGAGAGAAGCCTGGCTATATAATAACCTTACAGTGTCACAATGGGGCGTAAAAGAGGGTATACAATATGGAAGTGATGTGGAGAGATCATAAAAGTGGGCGGGGACGTGTGTGTGGTAAAGCAACCGCGTGAAACGCTAAAGTCCTGGGTTCGAAACCTTGGAGATTCACCGAGATTACATTGCAGAGTCAAGACGCCAACACCCGTCCTATCGGCGAGGGACATTAAAAAGGGAGTGTCCTTCTCCTTAAAAGACCTTATAGTGCTGTGAAGAGCGTCAAAAGAACCAAGCAAATGTCAGGATTCCTTTGTTAGCTCAGTAGTAATCCCTTATACCCGTTCGCTTTTCAACCTGTTAATGAAATTAACTCTGCCTTACACCCTCCTTCTGCCCTCTAATCCCCCCCCCCCCTCTCTACCCACTAAGCCCACCCACCCACTCACGCCCCTTCAGATCTCTGATCAAACATGAATCATTAACATTGTCAGCCTCTGTTCCCCTTTGACCCCGGGCCAAGTGACCAGTATCTGTGGAAAGATCCGTTATCCCCGAGTTGTTTCTACAATCCAATAAGAGCACTTTGTCGTACAGATGGGAACCTTAGGGGCGTTCCCGTCTCGGCCTTTGTAAGGACGATCTCGGCGATTTTATTCATAGTATTATGGTCTTAATTTGATTAAAGTGGAAAGTGACAACATTTCAAGCACAAGAGACATAATGGAGCGAGTGTATTACCATTACAAAATTAAATGAATTAATTTTCCATCTTATTTTTGGCTTTTGGAAAATACAAACCTAAAACAGACGAAATACAATCGGAACACACCGATATACAAAGTACGTAATTATTTCAACTAAGTCAAATATTTTTTTTATTTTCGATGATGCCATATATGTTTTCTTATCAAAGTTTCTTTCCAAAGCAAGTCTGTTTGATTTGTTGAAATTTATTTGGCTCTATCAACACTGTGAAATTTTCCAGTGTCGGGAAGTGGGTTCAGCCAAAAGCAATGCTTAGAAAGGAAAAGAAAAGACAACATTGATTTTACAAAGCATCTTGACTGAACAAATACACATGAGTGGAAAATGTTGAAACGTTGTCGAAATTAAAGATAAAAGCAAGCATACAACAATGGCATTGAATGATATTGAAAATGGGTAAGAAAAGTTAATCTTGAACTGAGGTAAACTTATAGATTGAAAAGACTTTTTTAACAGAAAAAGATCTTCAACATCGTTTGTTTTCCCTGGTCTTCTTTTCAAGTGATCAAACGCTATGCTGGTAAAGCGTGAATATTTTCTCTTTGGCGCCGTTACATTTGATTGTTTTCATTGCCTTCAGGAAGCGTTACTTTTGGAAAGGAATGCCATTGGTTGGCCGCGGTTTATTTTGGATGGAGTACTTTGCCAGAAGACTGGCGTGAAAATAAGATTGAATCTCCGGCTGGGAGCAGATAAATATTTGTTCAGCAAGGAGAGAAAGAGAAGATGAGGGGAAAAGTAGGGGAAGAGGGAAAATTTGTTTCGTCAGATATGAGTGGAGGACAGGATGAGAAGATTACGTTAGGAAAATTGTTCTTGACCTCCATTTTGTGATTGTAGTAAATGTGATTTTGGTTTTGATACGGTTGTAGGGTGAGAGGTATAGGGCAAAGGGCTCCGGATGAGATACATTTCATGGGCGCTTTGAGACCAATAGAAGATTCGAAGACAGATTTGCAAACAGGCAGACAAGCAATTGTTTAAGCAGACCTTCAGGTGGATTTACAGCGTCAACCCTCAGAGAGAGAAAGATAGATAGATAGAGAGAGAGAGAGAGAGAGAGAGCAAGAGACACACAGAGAGAACGTGAGAAAGAGAGAAAGAGAGAGTGGTGGATTTAGTATTACTAAGTAGGGATTACCCAAATTCGAGAACATGAATAAAAGGTATGTTGAAGCAAGAGTAAGAGTAGAGAGATTAGAAGTGACACATTGAGAGAGAGAGAGAGAGAGAGAGAGAGAGAGAGAGAGGGAGAGAGAGAGAGATAAAGGGGGGGGGAGGCAACGTGGGGCTGTAACTTTACGGACAGTTGTCGTGATACTGATAGACAGATATAGAGAGAAAGGGTGAAAAATTAGAGAGAAAAAGAAAGAGAGAGGAAGGAAGGCGACCGAGAGAGACAGAGAGAGAGAGAGAGAGAGAGAGAGAGAGAGAGAGAGAGAGAGAGAGAGAGAGAAAGAGAGTGAGAGCTGGGGCGGCAGATAAGGTGCACCAAAAATATGTGGTAGAGGAGGGGAGAGGTCCAAATGATTCCTGCATCAAAATCCGCAGCCAGAAGAGATGACGCGTATTATGTATGGTGGACAGAAAAGCAACGTGAGCAGACCGTTAACCGGAAGTGACGTACATAATGTGGGTCACTCCCCGTGACCCGGAAGACGTGAAATCAATCACTGGTTCTCTCCCCTTGAGATCCTTCGATACCCGGCCGTTACTGCTTGGGGAAGAGTAGTTTTTCAACAAATCCGGATAAGTAGAGTATTGCATCTTTTTGTGAAGCACGAAAAATTCTTCTTCCTATCCGCAATAGATTCTTTATGTTGTTTTTTGTTTCACTTCTAGGACTATCCCACTTCAGATCTACACAAGACAGGCAAAAACCTACATTCTACATTTTAATGCGATTCTTCAAAGAATGTTTTCACAACGGTACAAAAGGGATCAGGAAAATTAGATAAATATGATATAGGCTACCTTCCATAAGATGAAAAGTAGGGTAGAAAGAGAATGAGACGTCTGGCCTCAACCATAGGCATAGGTTATCATCAGAAAACTTAGAGTTTAAGATCCTGTCTTTACTCTCGTAAAACCACCATCTGTGGCGGGATGGATAGATTCTTCACCTATCGCGCAGAGGATGGAAGTTTGATCCCCGTGTTGGACGAATATCTTCGTGCTTGGCCCTGACAGGCGGGATTGAAATACCCCATCTTTTAAATAACCGTTTAGTGTTGCATGGGACATATCAAGAGAATAATCCAAACCAAAAAGTCCACTAAAATGATTAAGAGAAAAGACTGATTTATTTAGATTTAATCCGGATTTTGCTTACTCCCATCACCCGTGAAACAGACAAGACTGGGTCGGACCCGAGGAATGAATTCGCTGGCAACTTCTCTCCTCATTTCGTTCCGACATTTCTGTACCCTATTTTCCCCCTCGCTGACGCAGGACAGTTTTTAATCGTAATGAATGAGAGCCGTTTAACCCAGCCACTCGAACTCTTCAATGCAGCGAGTCATTTGGAGTCCTTTTGCTGACGTGGAAGGGATGGCCAAATACCCTTGCTAATCCTCCTTTCTCTCTGTATGTCTGTCTGTCTGTCTCTCTCTCTCTCTCTCTCTCTCTCTCTCTCTCTCTCTCTCTCTTTCTCGTGTGTAGTCTGGGTGCGGTGGAGAAAATCGAGAAAAAATTTAGAGGGGAAGAGGGTAGGCAGAAGTGGCGAAGATGAGTCTATAAAGGTCGATTAAAGTGGTAAAAGGTAATGATGAAAGAGGGCAAAATTTTAAAAATCGAAAGAAAAATTGTTGTGGAACATAATTTATATAGACATGTCATATCGTTAGGTTTGACCCACTCTTGGATAATTGGATCCTCGTCATTATCATCATCACCATCATCATCACCATCAAAATCATCACTGTCATCGATTCTAGTCGGCAGTTGACATTAATGTCATCATCATCATCAATAATGTCTCTGCCAGCAACCGCTTCCCATTTTCACGTAGAGGACGGCAGTTCGAGTATCTCGCTCCGTCTTTCAACAGGAAAGTAGACTGCGTTTGGGCTGGCCTGAAGGGTCGAAGTGACCTTTCCTCATTCAAAGAGGAGTAAAACCAAAACCAACTAATCAACCGCCACCACCTCCATCATTCCCCGTCGTATCACCACCACCAAATTCACTACAATCACCACACTCAGCCACCACCACCATCAACCATCATCATTTACACTTCAGTCGCGTTAAATCAAATTAACGATCTCAAAGCGTCCTCCTTCACCGCCCCTCTCAGCCGACCCAACACCCAATCACCTCTACCCCTTTCTTCACTGGATGTCACATGATATGAGGTCCAGTTCTGAGATGCACCAAAAAAGAGTAGAGTTACATTTTTCACTCTACAAAACATATCTGCATTGCACCACTTAGGAGTATAAATACCACAGTATGTTGTGTAAGGGTTAGGCTTTTCACAAAATACATATAACGCAGAGGACAAGAGTTCACATCCAACTTTGGGCGAACATCTCCGTGTCTCTGCCCTCTCATCCCGAGTTGGCCCTGGCAGGCAGGAGCTTATACTCGTATTTGATAGAGCGCTATATAAATTATATTTATTATTATTAGTCCGCCTCTTAAATGACCTTAAAGTGTTGCTAGAGACGTTAAGCCAAAATCAAGCCAAACCAAAGCATCTTACCACTTTAGAGGAACATCTATGTCTCTCTGCTGAGATATTGTGTCCCACTGCCTTGGACTGATCCTGACAGGCAGTGAGGACGAAGCCCAACTCTTTAAATGACGTTTAAGTGGTTGCAGGGGACGTAAAAACCCAATACCAATCAAAGACTAAAACCAAACCAAAACTTAACCAAGACCAAATCCAAACCCAAACCATACCCAAAACCAAGCCAAACCAAAACCAACAGTATGAAAACAACACGCATGTACTTTCAATTCTTAACACCTCCTCTTCCAATCTTTTAGCACGAGATTGTGTAGGGGAAATGTGAGTACGGCCATCTATAGCGTGGATCATTATGTACAGTGCAAGGCTTCACATCGTTGGTGCATCCCATCACAGCTCACATCGGGTTAAAGGCCGCTTGTAGCGCTGGTGTCGGCGTCTCGTTTTTCACTCACTTGACACGGAAGTGGCAGATTGGGCCAAGGGGCGACAACTGACCTTTCTCCCACCCTCTTGAGCTCTGTGGCGGTGGTTTGACTTACCCCTTCGGACTCAACACCCAGCACAGAGTAGTGCCCCCTCTTTCTCGGCGGAATTTTAGTTCTTGGCTCGAGATACTTATTAAAGATTCGAGTGTGATGCCACACTATAAATGGAGTTTGGTACAGAATCATTATTATTGGGGCAGGTTTCGTTTCGATTCTGTCCGAAACTGTATGGAATTTAAGACTGGATTGCAATCGCATTTATATATTGCGCACATCTCAATACTGGTTCAAGTACTTTGCAATTCTTTTGGGATTATTTTTTTTCTTACGGAATAAGGCCTTGCAGAAAACCAAAAAGACCTCCAATGTTAGTCTGTTACACTGCAGCATACATTCACACGTGTTTTGGTATTATTGCGCCTGCTATTATCCCAGTGCTTGTCAAATCGAGCGTATCTCCGACAACTGGGCGAGCTGGTTGTTTTGCTGAGCACTTATGACCAGAACGAAGATCACACGGGTAGTTACAGGTCCTACAAAAATGATCAAGCTGGTTATTTGGGGTTCTTTTTGTTGTTTTTGTCGGTTTGTTTGTTTTTGGCGTTGTTTTTACAGGACGTCAATTACAGAATGACGATGCCCATTTTTCCTTCTTTTGGTTTTTAGTTATTTTTTTATTTCTTTTTTAAGTAGCTTCATGCACATTCTAACTGGTGTATAGAATTTTGTTTTTTTCTTTTATTTTTACTAATCATCTTTTCAAAATAATAATGCTCGTTATTTTATTGATCATGACAAGAAATGTAATTTCATGTCCCTCTTAGAAACACATGTCGTCAGGCTTGGGTGTAGAAACTTTGGCAAGTATTGTATTAGATTAATATTGTGATTGGGCTGTTTTAATCATGCCAAACAAGCATAATTCAGCCTGAAAACGACTCTGCATCCAAGCGCACTAGAAGTTTGTGAATCCTTAATGGAACAATTAACTTTTTATGCTCGAAAAATGAATCTCTCTCACACAAGAATCAAAATAACATGCATTTCATGCAACGGCAAAAAGTTTAGATCTAATTCTATTCCGTGTAAATATGCCGGTCGTAATTTTCAGATGGGACGAGGGAACAAGCCATCAAAACTTTGTAAACAATCCTAATTCATGATTGGTTCTGCTTGAAGCTGAGCTATTTTTGTCCTCCCAAAAGCTTCTGCAGCAATATGTGGCCGAGCGAATCGAGTGCCTGGACGATTTTGTTGTAACTGAGAATAGAGACGATTGGAGTTTATTGTTCCTTTCTGTTGGACTTAAAAACTTTACTGCTGTCTTTTGAGGTCAGGGAGGAGAATAGACGAGTTTTGCGATGTTTTTTGCGTATTTGTGTTTGGTTATTGCTTTTTGGCACTTGGCTGTTTGTTGTTTTGGGTTTTTTTTTAACGATTTTCATTGTTCTATCGTTGTCATTCCTCGTGGACAAAACAAACCACCGGTTGGTTGGCAAGCGCTCAAGTGCAGCCTGCTACTTTTTCTTTCTAATTGTTAGTGTTACTGTTTTCCTAATCTATTTCCTGGCGCTGAAATTACCTTACATTGTCCATAGTGCTGCAAAACCTCAACTAAAAAGATAAAACACATTATCACAAGTAGTAAATTTGCTGACGCTTTCGTCCTGCTTTCTCCTTAGACGTCTTTCAAAGTGTTGTTGTTGCTTTGGTTACCATTTTTACGTCTCATTCAACACTGTAAAGTCGTTTATGACACGGACTACTTCGACCCTGGCTGTTTGGGCCAACCCACGCTGAGAGGGGTAAAAGAACCAGCAGAAAAACGTAGACCGTTTTTTGAAAAACATAGTGAAAACGAAAAGGACGAAAAAAAGCAATACTAATAATACAAATAATAGAATACTTAAGCAGTGCGGGACGAACAAAGGTAAAAATCTAATGGAACAAGCGAGATTATAAGCCCAAATCACAACATTACCATCTGCCAGTGGTAGTACCGCAACAAAATAGAGTGGCTATTGTAATAATTAATTGCAACCTCACAGCGGTATCCACAGTGAATCCTCCATCAAAAGTCAAATAGTAGAACAAATGGAAGACCCGGGCATAAAGCCGTTTGATTAAAAGATTCCGAATAAAGAGGTGTTGTGGGTTTTTTCATTCCGAATAATAAAATAAATAAAACTTTACCTGTCAATGAGAGTACATGTATGCCCCTTCTCACTTCTAGAACCAGCTAACTTCAGACCTCAGAATTAAAGACTTGTGAAAAACGATCGTGGACTTTATCTTCTTCCTGATGCGATTTTACGACAACCGATTTACGTCAATGCAAAAGAGAACCGGCAAGCTTTGAGCCCGTATAAAGTCCTGTTTGGCCGTGCGTGTGGCAAAAGTGGGGTTTCGGGTTGTATCAACAATTCGGAGAAACGAATAAGTTATTCTGATTTGACAGGAATCAGACCCGCGGCAGATAATGTATCTCGCGTGTCCTGTGCGTAGCGACTCCAAGCGAAGCAGGTGCGAGAGCTAACAAAGCGGAGCCGTCTGGAGTGATCGCCCCTTGGGTTGCTCTTCTGCTGGGGAAACAATGAAGAGTCACTGCTTCAGGCAATATAGGGGTTGAGAGAGAGAGAGAGAGTGATAGAGAGAGAGAGAGAGAGAGAGAGAGAAAGAGGGAGGGAGGGAGAGAGGGGGCGGGATGGCAGTGAGAGACAGGGGAAGTGAGAGAGAGGCCGAATTGCATCTATTTTGTTGAGATTTTACGGCACCATAAGGTCATTCCAGCGCCAGGAAATATTTTATAGGGGCAATAGTAGCATGTAAGTTTACAAAGAATTGGAAGAAAGCAAGTCAAAACAATGCGCCCGCCGACTACCCGAAAAGAGAGAGAGAGAGAGAGAGAGAGAGAGAGAGAAAGAGAGACGCAAAAAAAGATAAAGAGAAAGAGAAAAGAGAGTAAGAGAGAGAGAGAGAGAGAGAGAGAGACAGTGTGTGTGTGTCTGTGTGTGTGTGTGTGTGTGTGTGTGTGTGTGTGTGTGTGTGTGTGTGTGTGTGTGTGTGTGTG
>JAUKPP010252188.1:0-17274 GCA_032273245.1 Phyllaplysia taylori
CATTCATTCATTCATTCATTCATTCATTCATTCATTCATTCATTCATTCATTCATTCATTCATTCATTCATTCATCCGTTCATCCGTTCATTCAATCATTCATTCATTCATTCACTCACTCAATTTTTATTAGTTCATTTATCTACATTCCTTTATTGATTTCTTTGATCACTGGTTCACCATATTATTATGTATATATATGAATTATTTCATTTTTTCTTTTTGCTTTATATCTTGATTAGCTTTTCTGGAGTGTCTTCTTTGACTTTCTCAGACTGTCACACTTTGTATATTCTTTATTTTACTTGATTTTTACTTGTTTTTTACATTGATTTTTTAAAGCAAGAAATTGCACACATTTAGCGGTGACAAGACAAAGAAAGAAAACCAATAAGTAAAATAAAATGCATGTCAGATGATATTATGTTTCCAGTGCCTTCATATTTGACCTAGTGAAATGACAAGTTTCGGCTCGCTGTTTGATTTCACCTTTCACAGTTGACTTTTTTCCGATCTGTTGTTATTGCATACAAAACATCGACAGAAAAACAAAAAAAACAAAAAAACAACAAACAAAAACAAACGAAAAAAACAAAGCGCACATGAAAGCTATCATTTATTAGAAAAAATATCCCAAGCCGCCTCTTTTACTCTTCCCTATAACTTACCTTTAATTAAAAATCTGAGAGAAATCCGCAAGTAATTAAACCACGTAAAGTCAAACTACAAACTAAAAATCAACTGGTACACGGTCTTGCCAATTACTTGCTAAGACTAAATCTAGAAAGTTTCCCCTGTGTCGATACCTGTAATTATTCTGTGGCTGACTTATAGCGGTGGACGAAATCCGAAGAAACTATTCGCATATAATATTATATTAATCAAATAAGTCGAGTAATATGAATAGAAAGCAAACTCTAGATTTGCCTCCTCGGGAAGATAAAATTATATCGTTTTCTGTTAAAATAGTTTCTTTCGCAGTCCCGAGATAGAAAACTATGCCCTACGTCACTGAAAAGATTAGTGTCTACTAAAGCAGCGATATTTTTTCCCATACTGATCCGAATTGATTTTTTACAGACTTGCTCGGAGAATTTTACTTTCTGTGTTTTTTTTTGTTTTTCTTTGTGTGAAACTAATGAAAAAGCCCAGATTTCGAGAATTGAAAGCCAAATACAAAAAAGTAAATAAAATAATAATAATTTACAATCAACACTCTCGCATAAGTGAATATAATGAAATAAAAGGTTATTGATCCGGATTTCCCCAACACTACTCAATGCCCAGTCTTATTGCTTTGACTTACCGCTGTCCTGTTCATGCCGGTCGATACCGTGGATTTACGAGAGCACAAATTGACAACACATAATTATGATTTCATCTTAATTTTTTTCTATTCACTAATGCTAGATTGTTGATATTTTTTATTATATTTAAAAGAAAAATTAAGATCTGTTTTGTGATTATAAAGTTTATGTAATAACCAAAACATTAAATGTATAATGCCCATCTGTAAAATGAAGGCAAATGATACAACAAATATCCTTCGAAGTAGAATGCACTGGGCAAAAATAAACCCAAACAAACAAAGAAACCAAAAGAAAGAAAAACACATAATTTTAAAGATACGAGTTCTATGTATGTGAAAAGATCGGATCATCGTCAGATGCAAAACTGTACTCTGATCTTAAACGTAAATAGGAAATTTTTAGCATGAGTTGCAGTCCCATGCTACAATTGCTTTGTTTTTTAACTGGGCGTCGCGGGTCCTAAATTATTTACTTCTTCGCGTGATGACTTATATAGAAGGAAAATAAAAAATACGAATTCAAGACCTGCTTTTTAAGTGAACAAAGATGTCAACCATTTTTTAAAGACTTTACGTCATACTCCTTCTCCGTGGCGAGTTCACTAAGTGTTTTAAGCATCAAAGGTTAAAGAGATGTCTTCCCGAGAACTCGACTCATTTCCGACCTTGATGGCAATGTCAGTGTTGACCTTAAGCCAGCCGTTTGTTGTGTTTAGAGACTTTTGCTTTTCGCCTTTCGAAATGTTTCGTAGGGAAAGGATGCACTTAAGTGATGCACTCTCTCTCTCTCTCTCTCTCTCTCTCTTTCTCTCTCTCTCTCTTTCTCTCTCTTCCTCTCGCACGCGCGCTCGCATTCTTTATCTTTCAATATGTATGGATAAGAATGTTGTGTGCGTGTGCGTGTTTGTCTGAATCTATGTGTAGACAGGCACGTGTCTTTGCATGTGTTTATTCGTGTATGTGCGTGTGCATATGTTGTGTGCGTGAATGAGAAAGTCGCCACTTCTATGAAAGACATTTCTCTGTACACCTTGAACATGTTTCTTTTGGGGGGAAAGGGGTATATTGAGGATGTTTGGGGGGGGGGGGGGGGCATGCTCTCACTCTCCTTTTTTCTCTAATTCTACTTGTTCTGAATGTGTACGCTTGTGTGTTTGTTTGTGTGTGTTATTGTGTGTGCGTGTGTGTGTGTGTATATCGCCAGTGTTCGTGTGTATTTGTAGGACGAGGGGTGAGGGATCAGAGAGAAGGTCTGCCTGAGGCTACAGTCTGCACCCAACAATCTTGACCGCCATCTCTAATTCGCAGAACCTCAGAGCCCGATCGCCAAGCCCGTCGTCTAAGCCTGTATTTGTCAATAAACACCGGAAGTATGGACACAAGAGGGCGCATCCCTGGTCCGGGCAAACCTCACGTGACCTTGACACAGGGCGGGAAAGCCACACGGGCAACAACGCATGGGCGCGCGAAAACCTGGGCGCTGGTATGTCTCCGAGGTGTGCAAGGATGGACAGAGGGTGGTTAAGGGGGGGGGGGGGGGAGGGAGGCGAGGAAACACGTCATTGGGTCACGCCATGTAGACCATGGACGAGCAGATTGGAATGGAATGGCTGCTCTTCTTTTTTTTTTCTTTAGCGACACAGTAGAGAGAGAGAGAGCGAGAGAGAGAGAGAGAGAGAGAGGGAGTGAGAGAGAGAGAGAGAGAGAGAGAGAGAGAGAGAGAGAGAGAGAGAGAGAGACCAAAAACGCAACCCAAAGCCGTCGTGAACGACAAGCTCGCCAGAGTAACACAGGGATACAGTACATACAATGTAGAATAAATCCTGACACACAGAAAGTATGCTTGATAAGTATAGAGGTTTTGTGTATGTTTTTTTTTCTTTTTTTTCTTTATCAGGGGAAAATGTAACAAAAATCCTAAAGAAGGCGAGGTTCTTTTAAGATTGTGTTTTATTCTCCATCATACCAAAGTAACAGCCCCCCCCTCCCCCCCCACACACACACACACACATTTCCACTGTATAAAAAAAATGCTAACGGGCAGTAAAGAATATTACTTTCGTGATGTTAGGGGATATCTTGTTGTTAGAATCTTTAGATAGTTGAAGGATGGATGGATTGTTGGACTGATGACTTTATCGATCCATGATGCATAACAAAATCTCAGCAACGTCACTTGAAAACAACACGAATGGACCGTTAAGTTGTCCGACGACAAGTAAAGGTATTACTAAGAATAATCATAACTATCACTGAGTAAAATAACGAATCGTACTTTTAAAAAACGGCAAAAATCCATATGAAATGGTTACCCTAGGAAGTAGTTAATTGAGATCTGGGTGTAATGCCTATGTTTTTTACGAATGACCACTGGTGGATACCAATTTCTACGAGGCCAAACCATATGTCAACTTACTATGATCCTAACAATTGTAGAGCTCTAGATATTTCGTATGACGTTCTCTCCCCCAAGCGCCGACTTGTTGCCATAGAACTAGACGGTTCTATCTGACGTCTTGATCAAAGACGAATGTGTAATATCACAAATGAATTTGAGACGAAAGTTTAAGTTACAAAATCACTCGTGTAAGAGTTAGCGACAGTGTTCTGTTGCGGGCACTACTGGTCTTAAGCTAGTACGGAAAGGTATTGTCTACCTCGGAAATAATTATAATGTGAATGCGATGGCGGTGTAATTACATTTCCCTCGGGCGGATCAAGTTGCCATTGATTCTTTGACGATAGAGGCCGCTGGACTCCACGGAGATCTGGAGTGCAGGAATAACGTACGGTCATGTGATTCGTACGGTCATGTGATTATAGCTGTTTTTCCATTCCGTTATACAGCTATTATCGTTTGCTTTGTTTGTTCGTTTTCTCTTTTGTCAAGTGCACGTAACGTGGCTGTGAACAGTTCGACGTTTTTGGTACACAAAGGCTTAAGATTCATTCTCTGTTAATATATCTCTTTCCTTTTTATACATCTGCGTTTCACCTGTACAGTTGCTTTGTATTAGTTTTGATTATTTTCTTCTTTTTTCGACTTATTATTTTTAACGTGCTTTCTTTTTTCCTATCGCATTTTATCTCCTCTTGAAGCGTCCCTCGGATTTTGTTTGAGCATGCTAGACCGTACGTGTATAACGTGAATGGTGTCAATAGTGCTCATTGCTCTTCACAAAAACGATTGAGCCTGTGAATCAACTCTGAGTACTCTTCTATTATCCTTGCACACTCCAGGGGATGAATCGAGGACTAACTAGGGGTAAAAATGCGACATCCTTGACGATAACTATTTCCCTATTTGTCACGGAAATTTTCAACATCAATAGTTCTTCCAAATCTGTGTCTTCCGCTAGTTTGTTGACACATAGACTAAGAAGAGTTATCCCACCCAAACTAACGAGAGTTATCACCAGCACGCGTCAAGTCTCGGAATTTTCCGGAAGTGACGAAGACTTCATCCTTTCAAGACTTTTTCATTACATCTCCAACGCTCTTTTAAATCAATTTTGTGACATTCTGATGTATTAAGGGACTGAAGATGTCACGAATTCGTCTTTTGAGAAAAACTGAGAAAGAACAAAGAAGTTTTGGCGCTCCGACTTGACGCCTTCAATCCCCGGAAGTTAGAGTCAGTCACGAAACACAAGCAGGCGACACACTCCACAAACACGTTCCGGGCGAGTGTGTTCTGTTTGTGTTCTGTTTGGCACTTCTGCAACAATGATCTTTAAATCTTGTTGTTAGCCTAAGATGAGCGGAAACAAGCCAAGACGGGGGAAAAGTTATCCTTAAATCTGATATTTGGCATTTCATGGACGGAATAAGACGATCGGACAATAATGGTTTTGAGCAAGGTATAGAATTGGTTACATTTGCAGTAATGATAATGATAATAATAATGGATTGAATTTATATAGCACACATCCCAATGATGGCTCTATGCGCTTTACAATCATTGTTACCCCGGCAGACCAAAGTCATTCAGAAACCTTCTCAACTTCCTGGGTAGCATACAGTGCAAGCTGCCATTTTACAAGCAATCAAACACTAACATAAGGACAAGATTCTTCGCTGTATACACGTGGGTGGAGTGAGGTAAATTCATGTAAAAAGCCTCTCTCAAGGACACAACGTCGGGCCCAAGTTGGGAGTCAAACCCGCAACCTTTCGATTACGAGTCCGACAGTCTCACCACTAGACCACCGACGCCACAGCATGCATGCATGGTATTGAAGATTTTATTCGAATACAGATTTCTATCTGCTGTTGTCCCTAACACAGCATCCTCACTTACACAATTTGACTTATATAAAAAAAAAAAAATAGAAAGAAAGAAAGAAATTCAGTTGCTTCCTATTGTTATTCCACTTTGCACAATACTCACATTTTATTTAACGAGAATTGTGGAAAGAAATGAATAACACAGGAATTTATCAACGCACGTCATGTAGACATTTATACGGTCAAACTTGTCAAAGATGACCACTCGAGACAAAAGGCGGTCGTTGTCGACAGGCGGTCGTATTTAGGGAGGGAAAATACATAGAAACTATGCAATTTGGGAATCAATGAAAAGTGGTAGTTTGTGCAGGTGGTCGCTTGAGCAGGGTAAAATCTACTGTGACAAAATATGAGTTTCATTATTATACCCATACACGCCCAACCATTCACTGTGGTCATTCCTAGTACATGTAGTACCAGGAGTCCGGGTCAACTATTACTACTATTAGTACCACATATTAATATCACATGCCAAGAGAGAAAATAGCAGAAATAGAAAAGAAAGCGAAATTATCAAACAATTTCTGTTCCAACGTAATACGCAACTCTCTCGTGAAACAATAAAACTAATAATGGATTGTACATATTATATAGCTCACATCCCTGCTCGAAAGCAGAAAGTGTCTCAGATTAGCCCTGACGTAGAAGACCCCCAAAACTGAAAACTTGCTCCTGACTGATTTGTACGCCATAGCCTCAGCAAATTTCGCTTTTTACACTCCATACAACCCTTGGTTTCTTGGGAAACGACGAGCGAGAGTTTGTGCGCAATGACGCAAAAAGAAAAACCTCCGTTCGTTGTCCTCGGAAAAGATGACGGATTGTTGTCTCCCCAAGTCTCACACGTACAAGGACACACGCGGGACCGAAGCCTCACAATTAATTTCCTCCGACGTTTTCTCTGATTATTTCGTCTACCCCCCCCCCTCCCCGCCCCACACACACACTTCTTCTTCTCGTTTTCTTGTAAATTTCTTTTTTCTGTTATTACCTGCCGTTCCCATGCGATATTAATTTTTATGGGGCGGCAGATTTCATGCCGAATATCGAGGTGCCCCAAGGCTAAGTAGATCGTCCAATATTACAATTTCATTAGCCGCAACCTCTGCAAGGTTGACATCTCAAGGAAAGAGCGGGCATCCATTATGAGAGGCTGCTATTTGAAGGAAATTCTTGTACAATGTATTTTGCTCGAAGGAACACGATAGCCCAAACTGTTTTGCATTCAAGAAAAAGAAAGGGGGAAGAGAAAGGGGAAAATTAATCGTTGTTAGATGTGTTAACATATTGTTCAGTTTTAACCGACGGACAGGACAAATCAACAAAAACTTTAACAACGTAACAATAACCACAGCAAAAAAACAATTAAAACAGCAATACGAAAAATTAGATAAAAAGTCGACAACCCGACTGATGACATATTATTTACCATGAACAATAATTTCTTTCTGTTTAAAGAAACAGCAACAACAACAAAAACAACTACAACAACGCAACAATAACAGCGGCATTAGCCATAACAACTGGACGGCAATTTAGAACAGAAAGAAATGTACAAAATACTTACTTAACGTTATTATTGGCTTGAAAGATAAAATATAATATAGACACAACATAGTAATGTACAGTAGCATTTTCACTTGCAGCAAAAGCCAACTGCTTTAAATAGATTCTTTCCTATTCCCGCGACATGCTAAGAGTATAACTCAACAGTTCAAAATGTATTGTACACTTTGCCAGGAGCACAGTAAATTTTGAGAAAATGTGAAAAAAGAATATGATGTGCTGCAAATAATTTGCGGCCGCCATGTTCGAGAGACGTTTGTGACCCTCTCCCGTCTAGAAATGATGTATGTTTAGGGAAACCCGCGTATGGTGTAATGGTTCAACTTTTCGCCTATCACTTAGAGGACGGGAGTTCGAGCTAGTGTCTCCGTCTCCCTTCTATCACTTTTTTTTTTTATCATTGTCACTGTGACCTGAGGAAGACTGGTGTCCAGTCGAAAATTTGTCTCATTTTTCATTAAACCAGTTAGTTCGACCATGCATCATGCCATTTTATTACGTTTCTGAAGTCTGATTGAGGTTGGCAATTTTTACTACTGTTTGCGTCTCCCTTCTGGGATGCAGTGTTCCTCCTAGACCGGAGTTGCTCGCCTCTAAAATAGTCTTACAGGAAGGATTGTAAGAGGTGGTGGTGGGTGTTGGGGGAGGGGCAAATGGAAACTTCAGTGTTGAACCGAAGCAAATAGAAATATTATTACATGTCAAGTAATTAATACATTTTTGGGGTTTTTTTTTCCTTTTTACTTTTGAGGTTTGACCAGATGGTTTGATTGGCAAAAGCCGTTATAATGGCACGCCTCTAAAACTGAATAGCTCAGAACAAACTGAGGCTGTTGATTATCTGATTCAAACCAGAAAAAAATTGAAGGTTTTGGTGATGACAAACAGATTGAAGTAAAGAAGCATTTCTTAAGTTAAAAAAATAGAGGGAAAACAGAAGAAAAAAAAAAGTGAGAATTCAAAGGTGTATTTTTTTGTCATGACGTATCTGGAAATTCCTGCACACAGCCCACCCCTTCGTTTTTTTCTTTCCTTTCTTCTTTCTATCACTTTCTTGGTGTCACGAGGCACTCACTCTACCCCCCTGAATCCCCGCCCACCTCTCTGTAGGGGAGCAAGCAATAACTCTCTCACACTGTGTATCCCGTTACCTCAAGCAGCGACAAGCAGGCTGTTCCGCGAAGATTGGGTTTCCCCACTCCGCGAAGTAAATCAGAGAATTATGTCGATTACGCGTTCCGAACGTAACACACGACACTTTACCTGTGTCGTCCCGTTATTGTTCGAGCGAGAACTGGCGAATTCATCAGGGGAACTGACTTGTGCGAGACATGTCTTGTTCAGAAAACAAGGAGGTAAAGGGGGTGAAAAATCTGTGAAATACTGAGATGTACACTGCCGAAACTGATCTACAGGTAGCAAGCGGTTTTATTTTCGCTTTCCATTTTGTGAAAAGACGGTGGTCGTTATATTCCGCATACTAATTCATGTAATGTGTACTTAGCCTGTACGTGCAAAAACAACAGCCACAACAACAACAACAACAACAAGAAGCAGCAACAACAACAACAACAACATTAACGTCATCAACTAAAACAACAAAGCACCCCCCTCCCCAAATACAACAACGAGAAACAGCAACCCAACCCCCTGAACCCCCCCAAAAAAACAAAAACAAAAAACAACAACAACAACAACCCAACAACAACAACAACAACAACAACAACAACAACATAAAACCCCAAACATAACAAAACAAAACAAAATAAGCAACAAAAACAGCGAGAAAAATAAGCTTGAAAAAGAACTCCAAAACTATGTCATCACTAATGACGCAAGTAGCCAAAAAGCCATTTAAATGTAGATAAGAACATAAAAATAAAATTATCTATCTCTTCCACAGACTTCTGAACGAAGGCGAGAAGAAACCGTTTGTTGAAGAAGCCGAACGCCTGAGAGTGCAACACAAGAAAGATCACCCGGACTACAAATATCAGCCCAGACGCCGCAAACCACCCAAGGGGTCAGGAGGTCACGGCTCGGAACACTCTGGATCGTCCACTGGTGGCGGCCACGCAATGAAATCATCCGGGGGCGGAGTTAGAGATAGCTCCTCCCCTAGCGACGAATGTTCCAGCGAATGCTCCAGTCAGCAGGGAGGAAACTCCAATGGACCGCCCACTCCACCGGTTACGCCCAATCAGCATGACGCTGTCAGCCTCAAGTGCATGTACGACAGGAAGGGACAGCGGGGATACATCATGGGTGAGTGGATTTGTGAAATGTTGATGTCTTTTCTTCGGCATAATCTTTATTTTCTGATGACATTGTCATCGTAGTAATTTTCTTGCGTGTGTTTGTGCGTGGGTGCAGAGTTTGCAACAGTTATTAGTTTTTTCGTCAATATTTTTTTTTTTATAGTATTGTGACATCCAATCATGTTGTGGTTTAAATTTAACGATTTTCACGATTAAGATCAGAAGGAGAATATGGCAACGTGTAGAACACACTACGAGTATTCGTTCACATTTTCACTCCATTTTACTTTGGACTTTCTGGTCCAACTGCAACCACTAGAGCTAGTGTGGATACAGGCATATTATAGCTTTGTTTTCTCTTTGCATGACCTACTTTAGTTTATCAACATACTTCACCCCAAGACCTGTCCATCCACTTTCATCGTGGGCTATTGTCACTCTCTAATTACTTGTAATCCAGATACTCTCGTTTATATGTAACGAAGATTTAGTCGTGTTGTTTATTCTAGCCCGAAAAATTTAATAAAGACATTTAGGCACCTGTGAAACAAATACATGACATGCGCGTTTAGGCCGCGCGTCCACAGACATGTTTTGTCAGTTGCAGGCCAGGCTCATATGTATATATCATATATAGATGAGTGTGGCCTGCAACTGACACAACATGTCAGTGGACGCGCGGCCTTAAGGATGTAATAGCGCAGCTTAGATGACAATGAAATGGATTTGAATATTTAAAACGAGTAAGTAAAACTTTACTGTTATCTTTTTCGTTCCCAGGCCCATCAGGTCATCCTATCGACTTCAGCCGCATGGACCTGAGCCCAGAGGTTATTGACCAGTTCGACGATCAGGACCTTGACCAGTACCTCCCTCCTCCCGGCATGCCCCACCCCCTGGCACATCACAGCGGACACCACCCCGAGCCAGCAGGACCCTACAACCCTTGCTATCTCGGCGGAGCGATCTCCAGCGTCGCGTCAGCAACATCGCCGCCATCTTGGGCATCTGGGTACAGGATGACGTCACCTGGCTCGTGTCTCCCGCCCTACATGTCTGCCCCACACGGCTCCGGGCACGGGATGGGTCCTGCAGTGCCCGCACCCTATGACCTCTCCGAGCCGCCTGCACCCCCTGCCAGATCCCCCTCCCTTTCTTCCTCCTCCAGCGTGGTCAACCCGCGTGGACAGCAACAGCCACCGCCTCCCCAGACCTCCCCACAGAATCTCGTGACCACAGACAATTTCCTCAACCCGACTTCTTCAGAATGTAAGTACCGCGGAGATGACCCTTGCTCCGTGAAACTAGAGCAACAACAGCAACAACAGCAGCAACAGCAACAACAACAACAACAACAACAGCAGCAGCAACAAGTAAGCAACGTGCCCCCATCCCATCCACCCCAGTATCGATGCGACCCGAAGTATGACAGCCCGGGTTTTGGCTCGAATCAACCCCTCCCTCGCTATGGAGTGGACTCGTCCGCTAGTGCTTACAGTCATATGTCTGGGCCATACCTACCACCAAGTGGTCCAGGGATGTCAGGATCAGCCGGCTATCAATACTCAATGGGTGTCCACAGGCAGAACATGTTCAACCCAATCCCGGCCGCAGTACCTTCAGAACAAGGATGGGAACGCTTTGGCTAGACAATTTTCATACGCCATTTTCTACAAAAACTCGCAATGTTTTTCACAGAGAAAACATCCTGGACATTTTTGTTGTTGTACAAAAAATTGTAACCACAAGCAATGTACTTGGGTTGCTCTGTTGTGTGATTTCAGATGGTGGAGTCTCTACGAACATTCTGACTTATTCTAATGAATCTCAAATGAGAATCTGGCCCACACCAATCGGCGTCTTGATGTTTTGAGCACACTGAAGACGTTATGTTATTTATACACGCATACTTGTACTATGTACTTTATAATGACTTTCAATGACACTGGCACATGGCTTCTCTCTTCAAGCGCAGCACTTTGCACGGTTGACAGTTCTCAATTCTGTTCTCCAACGCAGAAGCTTGATCATTTAAAATTACAGGAATAGGTTGTTCAACTTCGACTGGTGTATTTTCAAGAACTTGTGCGTGTGTATGTGCGTGTGTATGTGTGTGTGTGTGTGTGTGTGTGTGTGTGTGTGTGTGTGTGTGTGTGTATGTGTGTGTGTGTGTGTGTTATTTTGTTTAAGCGTGCAGTTAGGTTCTCACGTGATTAGGTGTTTTCAAGCAACTGAGCTTTTGATTGAACACAACATAAAGGCTAAACCTTTGTGAAATGTCAAAATCGAACAACATGTACATGTACTTAAAGATTTTTCGTATGTTTCATTTTGGCTGATGTTTTCAAAAGAAATCATTGTACTAAACTTTGTTCTTTTGTGGCTTATTTTTGCAGCTGTTTATAACTTTGAACCTATATTCTTGGCTACAATGTATGTAGGCTTGTACTTACTTTGAACAAGGGCAATCACTCGAGCAACGACAATTTGTATTTTTCATAAACATTTTTCTCTGTATTCCGTCCTTTACCTCATGTTAACAATGACAGATTATAATAATCAACTCCCTCAATGAGCAGCGCTACAGAAAAGATGGTGCCCTTTTCGAGAAATATGATTCGTCGTCTTGGGCTTGCGAGCACAAGCTTGCCATTGTTTTTCTCTCCAGACATTGCTGTTTATTTTTTTATCTGTATAGACTTCAGACTTCTTTGAATAGTGAGGTTGATTGGAACAGCTTTGACTCCCTCTTATAACATTTTACCCTTCTTTACAGTAGTTCGAGAGGCTGGACCTCAAATTGAAACGCAACTGTTTAAAAGAACAAAAGGTGGTGGGGAAATACCAACATAAACAAAGGTAACCAAAGAAAGTTTTAGTGCCCATGGGCGGTACTGGACCTAGGGCACTAGTCACGAAGTGTTATAATTACCCCCACACCCTGGATAAAACTTATACCGCCGTCTGTGATGTCATGTCTTTGTAGACTCTTTGCCCATCATGCAGAGGATGGGAGGTCGATCCCCACCTTGAGCGAACATCTCCGTCTCTTTGCTAGGACATTGTAACAGGCAGGGTAGAAGAAACCCGCCTCTAAAATAAGCGTGTACAATTAATTTTCAGTGCTACAAGGGCCCTTAAACCAAAACCTAACTACATGTTAAGCAAACCCAGAAAACTTGTGTGTTAGTGAGATCGGGCATAATTTTTTTTCTCAGCACATCAAGGCTGTTGGATCACCAAGGAAACTTTGTGAACAGTCCAACAACCAATGGTGGCTGACACGTTATGCTCGAGGGCGGGCCTCTAACAAGAAGTTCATAATTTCTGTAAAGAGGCACTGGATTCTTTGGTCGCTTTAGTTTGGGGCTTCTTACAAACCTGCCATATTATTTTTTGTTCCTTTTATTCTATGATTTTTTTCTACTTTCTTTCTCCCTCATTTTTAATTGCTTACTCTTTTCTTATTGCCACTGTTATTATAGGACTATTTTGAAGAAGGTATGATGAAAAATTCTAAGGGATAATCATAAAGGAATATTCAAACGCATCCCTAATGGATGTCACAGTTGAATGGCATTTGAGCAGCACCGAGGGTTCTCTGTATACAAAATACGGGACTATTTTAGTGTTATGCATGTGACGTATTATACAGTTTTCAGAACTGTGTCCGAAATGCCATAACAGGAGATGCCATAGTACAATATTAATATTGTTTTAAGTTCCGGATATTACGTGGTATAGTAATATTTGGGCGGCATGGAGAGGGAGGGGGGGGGGGGAGCTCAAAATTTGTAATGTACATGTACACTTAAAGTTACCATTATCTTACTTTACACTCAGTCCTATGAGAGGCTTTCTGATGGTTTTTTTTGTGTACATGTATATGTATTGTTGTCAGAACGTTATCATGAATAATTAATTAATTATGCAAGCACACGCCTAGCTTCGCTGTTCCATAAGAATCGTGCCTATAATTACTGTTATTCACCTCATTTCATGTACATATATATGTATAATTAATCCTGGCACAATCCACAGTAAGGGATTTACCTGTACATATGTACAAATCTGTCACTTTTTAACACATTTGTTGCACAGTTTGGCGTTTGATATGCTGTTGAGCTACACCACATTTGTCTCACTTAAACCGTTCTCACTTTGATGATATACTTGCCACATTTACAAACCGCCTATTATCAATACAATTTATAATGTGTACGTTGATGTTGATGTTGTTTTTTGTCATCGATATACAGTGAAACCTGTCTAAGACGACCACCCTATATCGAGAAAAAATTGGTCGTTATAGACAGGTGGTCGTCTTAGACAGGGGTATTATATAGAAGAAAAGTAACTTGGGAGTCTATGGAAAGTGGTCGTTTGTACAGGTGGTCGTCTTATACAGGTGGTCGCTTGAGCAGATTCAACTGTAACTGATTTTACAAGCAGACATCGAGAAGTTTGCTAAACTGCACAAATTGATTGGAATGTGTTCGTCGTATATTGTTGAAAACTATTTATACAGCATCGTACAGGTATAATGTAGGCCTACGTGTTCATATAGCTTCTCTCTTTACAAAATTATTCTTTGGCTAAATTTGCTTTTAAAGGCCTTAGGTTTATTTTAAAGGATACGATTGGAAAGGCATTTTTTGTTCTTGTTTTTCGTCCCTGTCCAAAAAAAAAAAGGTTTGTCCCATGTCAAATATTATGGTAGGCCTAATGGCAATTTCCCCCCATTTTCTGATGTTGACCAGTTTGTCTATCAACCCATTTGTCTTGTCTGACAGTCTACCTCCCAATTTTTTTTACTTAGAAAATATTTCTTTATCTATTTCACGGTTTTTCAAACATCTTCGTTCGTTTCTGTCTCCCCTTTTCATTTTCTCGAACATCCCCCTTTCTCTCTCTTTTCTTCAACCCCCCATCTTTATTTTTGTCTCTTTTACGTCAACCAACTTTTTAGCATTCACATTTTGGTCGCTACATTTTTGTATACGAATATATTATGCAATTGAATGGCAAGCTACACACGCTCTTTAAAGAAACCGTTATAAGTATAATGTATATTCTCAGAACTACTTACATGTTTTCGCACTTTGTTATGCAGAATTCGTGGGCGATTTCCTGTACATGGTTTTATTCGAAAGCTGTTTGCACTGTTCATCAATTTGTTGTTCTTTGTCCCCTTCAACCAAAGTATTGCTTTCCATTTTAATTGACAATGATATGTTTGTTTGAATATACACCTAAATTCAGTTTCGATAGAAAGATACTTGAAATTAAAAATAAAGAAGTAAACATGTACATGTAATTTCTACTTTTTGTGGCTACATGATATTATAATGTATGTGGGACAAGGGAAATAGAAAGAGCTTGTATGTTTGGATGCATGTGTGTTGCATGCTTAAGTGAACAGAGAGAGGAAGAGAGAGAGAGAGAGAGAGAGAGAGAGAAAGAGACAGAGCGAGCGAGCGAGAGAGAGAGAGAAAAGGGGGGTTGGGGAGAAATAAGACAGGCAGGAGAGGGGAACACAGTGAGGCACATACACATTAAACCATGACAATTCTTTTGACAAAATCAATATTGAAAAGTTTAGGTTAAATACTAAATATAGTTCATGTTTTTGTTATAGGTTCAGAGGCAATTGTATTTAATTGGCCGTTTTGATTCATAGTAAATTTGTTTTAAATGTTTGCCACTTTGCCCTTGAATTGATCAATTATGTTTCATGTTTGAAGCTTAATTTCTGTTATTTTTCGTATGTAACAGTTATGTTGCTCTATTTAATGTAATAAGTTGTAGAGTATTGATTTCTTCTTTTTATGTTTACATTCTTTTACTTCGGTTTTTGTCTCTTTTCATCTGTGAAGAGATTCGGTCAGAAAGTAATAAAACTGCATGTAATTTGAGCCAAATCGTTTTTGTCAAGTCCATTGGTTGATCTATATGAAACTCGCTAACCAGCGTTATTGATGTAATTATCAGGCTCTTCGTCTATCATGCGGAGGGGCCCGAGTTCGACTCCTACTTGAGGAAGATCTCGTTTTTTCTCCTTGGATTCGTCCCTCTCAGCGCGGGTTGACCCTGGCAGGCAGGGTCGAAGTATCCCGTTTCTTAAATGGCCTTACAGTGTTGCAAGGGACGTGAAACTGGTAACCAAACCAATACCACTTGCCAATTTCCAACATTATCGAGTTGGTTTTTAATACAGCTAGTCTTATTGAAATACCAGTGGGAGTTTCTGTGGTCGAGCGTTGAAGCGCCCGGCTACAAATGCGGAGATCCCATGACCGGCGCTGTGGTGTAATGGTTAGGCTCTTCGTCTTGCATGCGGGAAGACCCTGGATCGATCCCTGGTCGCAGACGATCAGGGTTTTTTTTCTGCTGGGATTTTTTCCCTCTCAGTCCGGGTTGGCCCTGACAGGCAGGGTCGAAATAGCCCGTATCTAAAATGACCTTACAGTGTTGCAGGGGACGTAAAACTGGTAATCAAACTGGTAACCAAAGCGGAGATCCCTTGTCCGAATCCTGGCAGGTTCACGGAGATTTTTTGCATTGGCTCCAAGCCCCATCCCATGACTGTACATTTCGGAGGTCCCACATACATATGTATTGAATTACCTTGTAATGTTGCAAGAAGCTGTAAAAAAATGAAATTAAAATAGTAAAAGGACATCGAACCCAAGCCATCCAACAGACAAACCAAATCCCAGAAAAGAATACTTGAATTTTCGATCTTAGGGTTTTTAGGCTTAGATGTTACGCCCCTCTTACTCTCAGTCCAGGTTGTCTCTGACGGCCAGGGTCAAATTAGCTCGCCTTTTAAATTACCTAACAGTGTTACTTACAAGAGGCGTAGAACCAAAACCCAACAATATCAAAGTAAGCCCTTGCAGCATGGACGACAGGCCTTTGTGTTCCTATTGAATGTGGTTCTTATGTTCTGTTTAAGATTGAATGTTCTTTTTCCCACATTCTGTGGCGCCGCTGTGGTATAAAGATTAGTTTTCGCATGTCATGCGGAACACCCGAATTCGACCACGTACCCAGACGGTCTGTGTTTTTTTCTGCTGGGATTTTTTAAACTGTTTTTTTTTTATCTTAGATGGGTTGGCCCTGACAGGCAGGGTCGAAGTATCCCGTCCCTTAAATGACCTTACAGTGTTGCAGGGGACGTAAAACTGGTAACCAAACCAAACCACTTTCTGCTGGCTGGGTGCTCATGGCGACATTGTAACGTACATGCATCTTGTCCACATACGCGCCGATTACCACCTAGTCGAGGAAAAGATATTAAGAAACTCACTTTATTGCCGAGAGAAACAAGACGATGCTTCTAACACAATCTGCAGAGATAGATATTATAGTGTTTGGTGCTTTTGTCATCGTTACTTTTTCTAGAAATGGTGATGAACGGAGTGGCGGTTGTGGACACATTGCCTAGCGTTAACCCAAAAGCTATGGATATGTTTTAAAAAAAATGTCGCGCAACATTGTAAAGTCATTCACGATACAGGCTGCTTCGACACTGCCTGTAAGGGCTAATCCGGGCTAAAAGTGACGAATCCCAGCATCCCAACAGAAAGACTGAGATGCTCATCCTTACATGGGATCGAACTCGGGCCTTCAGAATGACGCGGGAAGAGCTTAACTACTACACCACAGACACCGATTCCGTAAGCGAGAGAAGGGATAATAATGTTACACGACAATTTATTATCTGGTTTGTTTGGTTTAGTTCTGATTTGTTTTCTCGCACCGTGTAATTGTACTGTAAGGTCTAGCTTTTGTGGGGGGGGGGGGGGGGGGGGGGGGGGGGGGGGGGGGGGGGGGGGGGGGGGGGGGGGG